>WURT03511618.1:27199-41696 GCA_009936505.3 Holothuria glaberrima | reverse complement strand
CTCCGCGCCAACTGATGGTGGCGCTCCGCTTAGATAGTCCTATAGTATCAGCTATAGTATCATATATATATATATATATATATATATATATATATAGTATAAGTCTGCCCCACCAGTCATACCCTCCGCTCCCCTCTGCTTCCCTCCCAGATTGAAAAGTCTGGCTACGCCACTGGTGCGCATCCTTGACCCTGTGCTAGGAATGTTGTAGTTTCACTAATCATTGTACGCAGACAAGGTCATTTAAAAAAAAATGTGTAATATCGTTCGAGTTTTGGCAGATGAATCATGTTCAGGTGGACATTATTGATGAGAAAACCTTAAGCCGATGAAAGGGGTGGTCTTTCCTGTATCCTGCAACTATGGAACGCCAAGAGGGAAAATAATCACTCACATTTCACTGTTACAGAAATCTACCATACTGACACACCTAAGAAGGATATACGTTTAGTTTACTGCAATGAAAGATGACAAATGCGTCAGTCTTTCGTGTCAACTCACCTCGAGCTAATTCACAAGACATGATTATCACTTGAATATGATCACTTTCATCGTATTAACTGATCACTACAGAGCGTGACAGAGGCAGTTTCCATATGCTGGTTTTGCTCTGATTCAGTCGTGTTATCATCATTTTATCGATGACCGTAACCGTTGCGAGGTAATGTCTGGTTGTATTGCATAGTTGATGGCTGAGGACTGCCTGAATTTCAATTGACTGCTCCTTTAAATTTCATTTCAAAACAGATAAGTAATCTTGCGCCAACAGGTTAGGGAAATACCAGGTAATGTATAGGCTTCTCGTCTAAAATTCAAGGCAGTAAGTCGCAATCAGAGAAAATCTATTAAATCGAAAGCGCGATGAATCGTCGAAAGCCTATAAATGTGATGAAAACGGCTCTCTTGTGAACCATTGGCGCCTCGCTCCCACTTGCTATTAGTTCGTCTCGGTGGAATAGCCTACATTACTTTTGCCGTAACTGGGAAGCCTCTTGTCAAAGAAACATTATGCGTCAGAGATTCCACACATTAGGTATTCTCCGTGACGGAGGCTAGAGCAAAAGTTACAACATGCAGTAACATTGTGCATTACGACCTTACTCCTAGTGGCGTATCGAGGCCTCTGTGTCAATTTTCAGTTTTCCGCCGCATGGGGGAAGGGAAATAATTGGGGAGGGCCACCGGACTATCCGCTGGTCCGTCGAATGTGTGCTCCCGTTGAAAATTTTATACCGAAACAGCCTATACTTTTCAAGCATAGCAAACTTAATTCTTGGGTCTTGCATGGAGAAATACCTTTTGCTGGAAAGTCCTGTGTACTCCCCTGCTTACAGTCATGTAGTTGCATGTAGCATACAAAATATATCAACTCTTTAATGGCTTTAAAAATTACTTGATTTGGAGGTAAAGTGTGTAGCATTTATGGCAATCAAACTTTTCCAAGACGTTATCAGAACGTTACGTAGAATAAATTTTAAGAACGCAAACTCTCTGTTAAGAGAAGTGATGAGGAAACGTTTTAGTTTTAACCGCTCTCAGATAAGCGGGGCATTTGCTCTTTTATGCTTCTTCCTGCCTCAGTAATGAAGACGAAATGAAGGGATATGTTCCATAGGTAATGAACACTATGTTTTCCAAGTCTGTGTGCAAAACCTCCCACCCACCCCAACTGAGATGAGATCACGGCTATACGAAGCAAACCACGAAAATCGGCAAAATGTTCAGTTACATACGTTCTCGCAACGCAAAATGAAACACTGATAATGCTAACGAGCAAAATGAAACATTTTTATTTGGATTTAATTTCTTTGATGTTTTTCATAATGTGGCGATAGTTTTGTGTAAACATTAATTTATGCAGTTTTATAGAGCAGTGGAGTGACTTGTTGTACTGTCCTATGTAGAACTATTTGAATACATTAATGAACGAAAAAGGATTTTTGTGCGTGATGAGTATAATTTGTGGAGTTTTGTACATTTCCGGACATTAGTTGTCATTACAAACTAATCCTGAATATTCCGTACAGAGACTTTTAACTTTTAATGGAAAGCACTTAGTTGTAACTGCTCAATCTCTTATATAACTATTGATAAATAAAGTGGTTCCATTATTCCTTCAATGAAGCATGTCACTTATTGATGTGGTGTTAAACGTATCTCGTGCAGGTGAACTGTTATGCGCTTGCGCATCATTAAAACTTTGATGGTGAATGTCCTTTTTGTTTTATCAACTTATTACAAGCAATAACAATGACAGACATCAAAGTTATCAGGTGAGCCCTCTAAAGCAAACATCTGAAATAAGCTTATTTCAAGACTCGGTGAAGAAATCTGGATAAGTGAAAGTGTTTAAATTTGTTTTAAGCATGAGACATTGATACAGGGAACATGTGTGCTTTCAAAAGTACAATGACACTTTAACAAACGGTTGACAGGCCTGTCCCTGTGTGTATTTCATAACGAGACATTCTTATCTAAACATGAAATATAATAAACCATCCTTAAAATCACCTTCTGCCACCGGGAACTGTTGATTGTATATAGCATTATTTTCTGCGATATTATTATTACAGTTACCAATCTACCTTGCCTTCGAGAGTAAATATGCGCCAAGTATCTTGCTTTCTTGGCCATGTGGTCGTTAATAATTTAGTAGAATAAATCTAGTACATTTACGATGCTTTACCACGATAAGGTTGTTTAGAAGATTTTGCTTCAAGATCAGATGGTCGCTAATGGCGACTTCTCCAAACCTCAAGACTTCTTTGAGAGAGACAGTGCAGTGGCCTAAGGAGGAATGCATGCATAATTCACTGAACAGCCTGTACATATTGTCTGTTCAAGATGCTAACTACCATCTTTCCTATGGTTCTGTCAATAAGACTATGTCGCTAGGCTTGTCTTTTGATGTAAAGTTGCTTTCAGAATCTTTCGCTCTCAAAACCTTTGCTAAGCACAATGTTTCAGCTGTAAAAAGAATGTCAGAAAATCAAACAATATAAAAAGCTGCTTTCATTTGTGATTTTACAAACCCATGAGTAACCATGGCATCTAACTCCAAATAGGGAAATGATGATGAACTTAATATCATATTCAACAAATTTATATCGAATCCTCATGAACTTCACAATCAGCTATCACATGCACAAATTGATGCAGATATATTATTAACGATAATTTCATTTTTTCTTTCACAGAATAATTGACATTGGATTCCTTACGTCACTCCATTTACCCAATTATGTCTACTTCAAAGGTCTCGACACCAGATTCCGACATCGTGCCGGCACCGTTGGAAAATTGTTGTCGTCTGGTCGTCGTTGGGTCCCCCAAAGTGGGAAAGACCGCTATAATTACAAGATTTTTGGCGGGAAAGTTTGACGAACAATACACTCCAACAATTGAAAACTTTCATCGGAAAATATACAAAATACGTGGTCAAGTTTATCAACTTGATATTTTGGACACGTCTGGAAATCATCCCTTCCCTGCAATGCATAAGCTATCTTTACTCACAGGTAAGTTACAGTAGGATTTTGTAAAGTTACAGAAAAGAAATAGTTGAACCAAATCTTATTTCAAGTAGCAATTCTAATTTTCTGCTTATTACCCTGCCGCATCGGCTTTTGTGTTGTAGTATCGTACATACCAATCTTATGTAACTTTTTAAAAACTTTTCACAGTAAAAATGAAACATGCACTAGTTTTGTTATTTTTATGCAATAAATTTAGTTCACTATCGTATTACGCTACTACATTTCTTTCAAGATTTTTATCAGAGCATCCAGGAAAAGTCAAATTTACATAACATTTCACATTGATTATTTAGTGTAATCCCTAGCTGAGCAACTCAGTCACCCCAAACACAAGTTTTAAAGATTCTTATACATGTGCCTTACAACTTATCTGTATGTATGCAGACTCTACCAGACGTAAAGCAAGCGTGTCATAAGTCATCTGCTCGTCGAGAAAGAATATGTATCGTTGGTGGCTTACTTTAACCAAGGAAAACATATTTTAATGTAGTACCCTTAATAACCAGCTGTACATCTCGACAAAATGAAATATTGGCCTTTTTATAATTTTCCAACAGGAGTGCCTTCGGGTAATTTTGTTCATTTCTAATTGGAATTATAACAGCAGTTGTTGTAGACTTATTAATACTACATAGACACAAATATATTATTCATGCATTCATTACAAGTCGATCGGCTATTCCGTGCTCTTCAACTTTGTCTTATACCTCAATTTTAATCCTGCTACAGGCAAGAAAGAAACTAATTAATCTTTATTTATCTCTACCCTTAGGATATAATTTTACCCGTACTTACGACTTTTTCCTATAACAGAACACGTGACTTTAGTGGATAATTCCAGAATGTCTTGGTTTTTTCTTTATATTTTTATTGTAATTTCTACAGAACAAGGTTAGGTTCGGGAATATCAAATTTTTACTGGTGATTAAACATGCTTGTAAATGAAGTGTGTAGCTTTCATTGCACTTGTTATATCCTATGCACTTGCCAAAGTCGTGAAGATACCGATAGATTATAGAAGAAAATATATGGAGATACTTGTTAAAGATAAAACTGAATCTACGGATGGTATTGTCAAATTGAAGGTATTCAAAACGCAAGACTTTGTCTTAAAATCCTTAAATTACCGCAGGGGCGAACAAAAAACTGACATGTTAATATTGTCACAATAATTCAAAGTAACACCACGACAGACAGACTTTAATTCGTTCTGTCATTTATTTTGTGAGTATAAAGATTCTCTAAGTTATCTCACTAGTCAGTTCGCCTGTTTTTTGTTGGAAGACTCAGTTGACAGAAAGCCTATTCTTCAAGTTATCAAATGTTTTTGTCAGGTCAGGTCTCCATGGAGTCTGTTAAAGCAATGCAGCACAGAGTGCGAATCAAATGACAATTTTCAAAGTATACTTAAAGTGGACCTTATAAGTCTAGAATTACAAGAATATATATTTTAAAGGGTGGAAAATAAATTTCATTCATCCAACCCCCATTTTCATAGCTTACTCCGTTGATGAGGTATAAAATGTTGAACTTCATTCACTTGATTTGAAATAGTTGATTGCGCATTAATTTATGATGTCCTTCTTGTACAAGTCACATTACCTGTTTTTGTTTCCTTTTGAAATTAAAATGTTTCTATGACCTTACCACATATACTGTTCCCTTGTTGTACGGGGAGGGTTTATATACCCAAGTAACCCTGTAACAGTAAAGCAATGATCACATTTTGGCACAAGATGCAGTGGCTTTCGAAAAAAAGCAAAGACGGTAATTTGAGTAGTACAAGAATGGCATCACAAATTATCGCGAAATTTAGAATTTTAAATTTTAGTGAATAAGCTTTAATATTTATTATATCTCAGCTCAGGGATGACCTGTGAAGATGGGAGTTGAATGACTTGAATGCATTTTCAAGTTTTGTCATATATATTTTTGAATTTGCAGACTTAAGGTACACTTAAATGAAATCAGGCCAGTGGAATTGCATATATAGTATAGCCTTCGCCCTCCAAATCTGAACCGATTGGGCACAGAACCGACGTAGAGTCGATTATTTGACTAGATTTGGCAAACCGACCTTTTTTAACAAAATATAGGTACTTAAGTAATTTTCGTACTTTTGCTTGAGGCATTGGCGTAAAAATATACGCAACTGATCCCAATGTGCGTTAATTTACACAAGTACTTCAGGAACATTAATGCATTTTTATGAGTCGCTTTAACACAAGTTCATGTCCACCCATAATAACGTAAGTTAAAAAATGTCTTCAATGACGTATGCTACCTTTCGAGTTCCTTTGTTCCCACAAGTTAAAGACGACCGAGAAAACATTTCCTGTCGCATCTTTCTGTCCTGGGTGTCGGTCAATTAAACTCGATCAACTGTCCGTGATCCTCACGGGCAATTATTGTGAAGCGTTAATGCAGAAGACACAAAGCGACGAAAGTTAATTTGGAAAAACCGTAAAATGAGCAATTTCAGAGTAACTGACGAGAGTTGTACCCGGAGGAGGTTTGAAAAAAATGTTTACAATCGTCTGACAAGATTTTAACCAGGAGAGGTCTAATTGAAACGAGGATTACTGAGACATCTGGAGTGGTTGTTACAGGAACGAAATATATAGATGGATACAGGTTAGTGGTAAGAAATTGGGAATATCGGTCTGTTTGGATAACTACCGGTCTTGAACAGTGTCAAAATTCCGAGTACCAGTGTGAACGTTGACTGCATACAGTCTGAGAGAATGTCAGTGAACTGCAAAGTAGCAACCCTCAGTTCTTGTAAGACTGAGTCACATTCAGAAACATTGCGACTAATTTCATTTAAAGACGTGCTTCAATTATTACAGAAGGTAAATAGTCAAGTTCTGTTTGCATCAGCATACGTATACGGAAAATTTAAATGGAAAGTGCAGTGACCCCAATCTGAATGGCTCTTTTAAACCACGTGACAGTACTTTTCCTTATTGAATTGTAAATTTCGTTAAAAATAACTCCTTGCTCTACAATTAATATTCAACATTTATGTTTTGAAAACACCATGAGGGATACTTGAGACGGAAATAAGAGTAAATTTGTAAAGATTTAGTTGATGTTTCAGAAATAAAATTGAGTTGACTGCTTATTTGTTCAGTCCTGTACACAACCATGCTTCTCTTCCTAAGTTGATTGCAAGTACACTTCCCACACAACTATACCCTTTATAGTTCTGCATAGCACAATGTTAACACGGTTCTTTGAAGGAGAGCAATTTATTTTAATACTTTCTTTCACAAGAACGAAACATTCACAGGTTCGGAACCCATTTAACCATTAACGTAGGAACGTAAATGGAAAATGGCCATTTCTTTTCCCCTTGATTTATATCATTCTCATTGATAAAGATCCTGATTTCTTCAAATAAAACATATTTTAAGGCGTTGAATAGAACTGATAAAAACACTACTGTGACCTAAATTCCTACATAACAAATCCATCGACAATAATTGTGCACGAAATAAAAAAAAACATTCAAAATGATGTGCGATCTTGCTTTTTCGACAATCTAACAGAATTCATTGACAAAATCCAAATGTTAAGATTTAAGAAACATAGACTTATCGGATAACAGCCTGGTCACGTGGTATTTCTATCTAAACCGATGGAATCTCCAAGGGGGAATGCAAGCAGTTTCCCCAAGTGGAGTTTCGTGTCCCCCACCTTTCCCCCAGCTTTATCACAAAAAATAAAAAAATACCTAAACTGCTTTCACCTTAGAGCAGTGGTTCTCAAACTTTTTTAGACTACCCCCTCCAATCATCTTGAACTGTCCCAAAGCCCCTTCCTCCACCCCCTCCCCTCGACCTACCATTCATAGTCAGACGCTCAACAATATTTTTTCTGAGTTAACTGTATAATCCAAACGGGGAAGAAATTGGACCTAGGGTGGAGTTTTTAAATTTCGAATGCCATTTTGGATATATTTTGGTCACAAAATTTTTTGGGGAGGGAGAGGGGAGAGGTCTGGGAGGCTGGGGGTGGAGGGAGAAAGAAGCAGAGGGGATAAGACCCCCTGTATGCTTTATTGTACCCTAAATCGCTGCAATGATGTTGAAATCGCCAGAGACCCCTAAATCAGTTCCAATGCCCCCCTATTCCCCGTGAACTCTGTAGCGCCCACCTGAGACTTCCCAAAGCCCCCGGGCTGTAGGGACCACTTTGAGAACCACTGTCATAGAGCATCCCCCTCCTCTCCCCACCCGGCAACCCTTATTTTCAAACTTCATGAACTTGGTTTACAATTTAAAGAAACCGGACAAAACAGTGTTCATCAGAATAAGTCAGCGTATGCTTTACGCAGAATCATTACTTTCCATGGCAACCAAGTTTGTTGCATGATTGATTGGCACTCAAGAACTGATCTTTTCCTAGGATATTTTAGAATAAAATCTTTTACCCCAAAATTTTTTTACATTCTATGTAAAGTTTTAAAGTTTTAATGACTATTGTTGCTAAAAAAGAATAAACCAAAATGATATCATTTGTAATTTATCATAGGATAAAACCCTTTACAGCTGGGTAAAATAACCCTGGGTGAAATTAATCAATGTAGATTATTTCTTTAGACCATCTTTGTTTTCTGTACGTTGCTTAGGAACAATATTTGCTTCGACAATATTATACTTGACTATCATATATTGATCTCATTCTGATCTTTAGCTCCTGATTTATAGATAGTAAGAGGGTTTGGGGGAATTACAGGCAGGCAGCGTTTTCTTTCGTATTTTCATTAGTTTAATCTTTAAATTTAAAAGTGACCTCATAAATTTCCTCATTTTGCTTACCATAGACAATTTTAGATAATGTAAAATTTGGTACTTTTGTTGTGTTGAGGTGTATGAGTTAGAAAATGGGTGATTAAATGTGTAAATAAATCCACTACGAAACATTGAACCATTTTACACTCATGCGTGAAGGTAATTCTTATATAACTTGTTGGTTTTCAAACCACTAGTGTAAATTAATTCGACTGCTTTTAAAAGATAACTATTTCTTACATGTGTCACCTCCACGCTGAGCGGTACGCTAGGGACCGGATAGCTTAACTCAATGAGTGTTTTGTATACCATTATTAAGTCCATTTAGTGTTATCGGATATAGAGAAATATTGCGTTTAACTTTAAAACAAGGATTTATAGACACAGTATGATAGGCAATTCAACATAAGAAGTTGCCCAACTTCGTAGTTTTCCCAAAAAAGGGATTCACTGCTTTGTAACTCAAGAATAATTTGTTGACCCAAATATTCAAATGATGCAATGCAACATTGTAATTCTTGTCATGCATAATATTCTAAAAATAGTTATTGTCAGGGTTAAATGGATCAATATCATAAAATGAAGTAGTTCGTTCCGTGTACGCACAATATTTCAACTAAACGAATTTTCAGCTGAAGTGACTGTTTTTATGGAAATTCTACTAAGTTGTACTCATTTTGAAAGGGCCTTAGAGTGTTTAAATGGCATGCTTGCAAAGGTGCACTTTTAGTCTATTCGTATATGATCCGTTGTGCGTGTTTTTAAAGTAAGATTATCATTTATACGTACCTTATAAAACGCCTTCTTCAAATCTCGGTGGATTTTCAGATTAAATCTGTAGTGCATGCGTTTCGGGCATTTCATTCAAGTGGCGCCAAAATAATATCATAACTGAACGATTGGACGTGTTTAAGATGAGCAGTGCGTTTAATCTCTCAACTATAGATCGATTCTGGGGTATCTCAGCCTGCCACTTGGGTCTTGCTCGCTTAAATGTCACTAGGAATGTAATTTGCATAGTCCGCACAATTTATATAAGCAATAATATTCAAAGACCTTTCTCAGAGTGCCAAGGCTTATAGATGAGAACATTCAACTCTGAAGCTAAAAGAGACGATAAATTTGCTGTGCCAGTACCCTTTCCAATGTTTTAATGTTTCATGCGGCGTAAACGACATTGTCATTTGGGTAAAACGCTTCCCACACCACCCCATACTGTTGTTATTTTTCCATTCATTTTCCGTTTGTCCCCCGACAAACTAACAACACCTTAAGTTATCATAACAACCATAACAATCATAAGAATTTTCTTTCAGTACAAAATATCTTATATAAGCACAGAGGAATTACTTAGAAGGTATCGGGTGGACTAAGTACTTTATACGCATTACTGAAATATGCTATACGTAACGGTAACTGGTGGCGAAGGTGAATGAGGGAGAAAAAAGGAAATATTTTTAACACGAGAGTCATTTCTTCATTCTGACTTTCAAGCCTATGATTTGTGTTATATCAGGTGATCTTACACGTGACATTCTGGAATGTTGATCACAGAGGATTATCTGCACTGAGCTACCTGGATATAGTTAGACTTCTGTTGCCGTTTTATACAAGTAATATTTGATATTGTTGTGGAACTATCGATTGTATATAGACTTGTTAAATGTAATTGTGGCGATTATAGGGTAGGTGTTGTCAAATCTTTATGTAGTTTACGTCTTGAACAAATTAAAAAGCACACTGTTCCAATGCATTTTGCTTCACAGCTTTAAAGGACGGTCTCTATTATTGTGGTAATATGCCTGAAATACGTCACCAAGAAGAGGGAGAAAATGGTCTTTCAAAACAGTCATTTTGGGTTGTAAATTTGAGAGGCTGGAGAGGACGAACTGAAAAATAGAGACATCCGAAAACAAATAAATCTCGAGTCTTGTTCCCATTCGTATTGGTTGATAACTCTCAAAATACTGATTTAATTTGATTGCCTGCACCGCAGCTGTGACAAGGAGTAGGATGATAATTTATGACTCACTTTACGTACTAGGTCAATACAATTTCCTCAGCGAGTGTAAAATTGAGCAGGCAAAATTCTGTGCTTCAGGACTGTGGTTTCAGAATATATAGGATATATCATGGAGTTGTATATATATATATATATATATAGGTATATATATATACATATATATATTTATATACATACATATATATATATATATATATATATGTAACTCAATCTGCAGATAGAACTGTTTCGATCTTGTTAGATCTCATCAGTGCAGCTCAGAGTAGGTTTCATATATATATATATATATATACATACATATATATATGTATATATATATATATATATATATGCTGCGCAGATAACAGTTTTCACCATATCTGGGAACCTACCGGGGCAAGTGTTGTACGTAATTACAAGTAAATTGTACAACAATGATAGCCAAATTTCAAAATTTTACGCTCTCTATGAAACTATAAGGTGTTATCCCAGAGAATTGATTTAAACTGCTTCTATTCATAGAACGTCACTATAGAAATTTGAGTTAAATCTTCTGAAATCGTTACATTGATATACGAGGTTTTTTTTCAAAACAAAGTTACATTAATTCTTCAATAGCATTATAACGGACATAGTTGTTACATCAACCGAACTGATATTTATTAACCATCATGCCAATCCATTGACACCTACCATGATAGCATGGGTAGTGGGTTCATTTTTGTAAAATTTCTCACTTTCCTTTTACTGTTATAGGTTATCAAAGCCACTTACTTGGTAAATCAAAATGTTAGCAGTGACATAGTGAGGGCGCCAGCATCCTCACAAGCCCCACCTCTCATCTCCTATCTGGAAAAATCACCAGTGAAAAACATGCGGCTTTCGTATACGAAGTGGTTGATCCCCTCCCCCACCATGAAATGTTATCTGGCTAATACAAGCCAATTGTTTAGATGAAAGGATGACTTTGTTCTGGAGTAGCCAAGCTCCCTAGAATAGTTCAAATACATGTTATTCTAAAAAAGTTATTCTGTTGGTATTATTTTTCATGGCCGATTTAACTCAATTAACCTTTGACATTTCTACGTGTCATAAATAATTGACATAAGTAAAAGGTGGCCAAGGAAAAATACGTGAAATTTGCTCTCGAATGCACAGTTGATTGGTTAAATTTATGGAGACTTTAGGACATTGGATCGATTAAAAAATATACGTATTGCAGGCGTACCTGCAGGGATGAAGTCTCACTTGTGACGACAGTATAAGTCTGCAAGAATATTCCCATCATCGGTGGAGGCCCTGAGATGGGTTAGGAACGTCCAGTTCACTCTGTTATATTTACAGTGCACGTTTATGAAACCGATTGACAAACAAAAAGAAAAATCGAAGAAATTTGCATTCTTTGAAAAGAAGGGAGTATATTACAACCTATGATTCAAGGATAGTTGATATTAATGGTGTAATGGAATCCTTTTGGCAATGTGTTCAGATACATAATAGCCAACTCCTTAGGGTATGGACTGGTGGTGATCCCATAGCAATTTTATGGGGCAAATTTATTCGATGACCTTTTAGTTTCATTTCTTTAAAGACATTGAATTTACACGTTGCAGCTGTGTTAATGTGAGAGATGCACGAACTAGTGGAGTGGAGCCTACGATCTCAGAAACTTTGCAAAGAAGCATAGGGGTTTGGCCCCGTACTTTGCTCGACTTCTCTCAGCATGTTTAGCTAAGGGGAACAGCTTGCCCAGATGTATATATTTTGTTTCCCTCTGTACACAAAACAACACAACCAGAAACAGCCTAATCTTAATTAACGTGTCATATGTAGGATTTTCGTGTTAATGAGTCCCTCTCATCGTAACGCAACTTGAAACCATCACTATAAGTGTACAGTTCAAGGCTACATTTAGCGATCATATAAAACATCATACCGAAAATATCTGTCGAAAAGGCTGGATGACGGCTTGAACAGGCTGGGTATTTTGAATGAATCTGAGCCCAAACTACTTAAAAATGTAGACTTTATGATAGGATAAAATCTGTACCACTTCTATGCAGTAACTTTACGTATTTTATAGTAAATGTCAAACTAGACAGAATTAAAATAACGAAGTGACCTTAAGTGCCGTACTGTACGCAGGAATAAAATCTTTCTAATTGAGCGTCAGGCTTCCGCGATAACTTGCATTCATCTAGTGAAGTCTCATGATGAGAACCAAAACTGAATCTTTGCCTGGATCGAACTCTCTAAAAACTGTTGGGTAAACTTTTAACCAGGTTGGTTACGTATGCCTCCTGCTAAACTGTTGGGTTAAAAAAATACCCAAGTTGGCTGCATAAGTACCCATTGCTTAGTAACGTTTAACCCAGTGAGTGAGGGTAATTTTTTGACCAACTTGGCTAGTTTTTACCGAACAGTTAAGCAGGAGGCATACATGCCTAGCTGTTTTAGAGTGCATCATTTTGGTTTTTGCCGCTTTGTCTACCTCCGATGGGATAAAGTGCTTCCTCACATCTTTGCTGTGCTGTTCTTCTTTTCCAGGGTAGTTACAACTAACGTATCCATTAACCGCTTTACTATGCTTTGCATTTCTTACCTTAGTATATATAGTATTACAGATATGAACAAGACCCTCTTCGAAAACCAACCTAATTTTTGTTTACTTTTAAAAGCTTATACACCTGTACGTTGACAGGCTTCTGCAGTAGGCCCACATATTGAAATACATCGAAAGGGTACCGTAATGACTAGATAGCAATATCTGAAAAATAATTAGGACGTGATTATATTTTAATGTAATTCAGAAGGCGATGAGTCACGTGTCACAGCAGGGGTGGTGCCACAAGCTCCCGACGGGTAAAGTCCCAAGAGCCCTACCGACAGGGACAGCAGCCTGAGCCCCGACAAAGGCGATGAGTGCGCAAAAGGAAGCGGAACTCAAAATTTGGAAGAAAAGTTGAAATATTTGGGTTTTTTGGATGAAAAGTTAAAATATTTGGGTTTTAACTAAAACAATTGGAACTTTAAGGGTAACTGAAGAATCTACCCTTCTAAGAACAAATCGGGCAGATCGTCAGGGCGACTGAAGGTCGTTGGAATGATATAATTTATTGTACAAATTAAGGCTGCCCGACGAAACTGGAAAATTTCCCAGACGGAGGGAGGGGGAAGCCTTCCCCGACGGGGTCATACCCCCAAGCTTTCGCCACCCCTGTGTCAAGGCCGAGAGTTGCTAGTGGAAGCTATTTGATCCCTGGTCAAATTTAAACGGCGAATAAAGCCACTTTAAATTTGATATTTAGTAAATATGATACTATATGAATTCTTAACATACCCTTGTATATTTTACACACATTCAATGCATTTTATTAATCATGAATGTGGGTGTCGTTGTACAGAGAGACTGAAGACTTAAACATACTACATTACACCCTAGTATCATAAAGTCACTCCACCTGTTTACTTTGGCTACGTAGCAGACAGGTGCATACATACTTGTTCGGTCATATCGTCTTGACTAGGCTCTTTTTAATCCTGTGACGATGTTTATTATTATACTGTTCAGTCATATACAAGGTATACCTTAATTATGTACCCTCTGATATATTAACATTCCCAAACAAAATAAAAATACTTGTACGGGAAATAAGAGGAGATTTGCTGATGCAAGTTTCAAAGAAGATGGCATTTTTAAGGGAACAATGACGAATAGTTCCAAATATCTCAAAGGAACTTAAAGTAGGCTACTTTAAACACTAAAAGAGAGAGAAAACCAATGTTATTATAAATTTAAAGCAATCCCGAGTAAGCGATCAACACTCTTATCTCAACTTTTCATTTTATGCGAACTTCGTACTCATAATGTTATCATACATACCTTAGGTACAGATGGCGTTCAAAACAAAAGGAGAGACAGGCAATTTGCTCTCGCAACTGTGCTAATCCTTCCAAAATGTTGAGGAGTGCTCAAAAGGGGCCAAATGTTACGAAAATCACCCTCCTAACCGCTTCAGAAATTATTCACGGATTAGTTCAGAGATTTTGAAAAGATTCTATGGAAAAATTATATAAATTCTTACTCCCTCCTAACCGCTTCAGAAATTATTCACGGATTAGTTCAGAGATTTTGAAAAGATTCTATGGAAAAATTATATAAA
>WURT03511618.1:0-27099 GCA_009936505.3 Holothuria glaberrima | reverse complement strand
TTCTTACTCCCTATAATTTTTATAAGAAGTCTTTAGGAAGTCAATGGATTTCTAAAGAAATTCATTCAAACCTTTATAGAGATTTATCAGAAATTCTGCAAGGTACAGAGTATGTATTTTGCCATTTTATTCCCCTTGCTTGTTTTACTGGCATGGCGTGCAGACTTCCCTCATCACCGGTTGGCTCTTACACCAGACATACGTGTTCAGACTTCTCATACGATGTTCTAGTGCTTTAATCGCAGTGTGCCTTATTCCAGCCTATTTTTAATCAAATATATCACATCCACCCATTCAAATGCCTCAGGACAGCCGACGAGATTCTAAGAAAATACCCAGGGGCATTTGCCATCCACAAACGGTCACCAAATAGCACAATACACTTGCAGAATTCTTCAAGAGAACATACACGCCAATTAAGTTATTATCACTCAGTGAGTCGGCTCCCCGCCTCACCCTCCAATTAGTGAACAACACTACTAGGTATAGGCTTATAGAAAACCTGACGACGATTCGTCTGCCAGTCTAAAGGGACTTTTGAGAGCCACTCGAGAACTGCTAAAACAAATAATTTGCGGAATTTTTCATTCAATCAAACCACAATTTTATATTAATTTGAAGTTGATCCTAAAATTCGGTAAAATATTTGAAAAACATCATTTAATGGCCATGGTATATGGTCGCTTCCCTTCTATTTTTTTCTGTGATACTTATTGATTTCTGAGGCCAATGTTCCTTTTAGTTGGGTTTCTTTTTTTCACTCTTAGCATAAGTTAAGATGCCCTTACTTGATTTTAACAAGTATTTTGCTTAATATTTAAAAGCGAAGGTGACTGAGATGTATAAAATCACTGATCAACAAGTACTTAGCTGTCAGGCTACAAAGACAATGTAACTGAACTAATTATATAAGGTGACTGGTTAGTAACCAGCTTATTAATCTAACATTCTTAAAAGGAATTTGAATCTAAAAGATTTGAGAGATGGTAAATGAATCTATCTGTATTAGCATGACGTAGAAAGTTATAAAAGTTCAAAGCTAGTTAAGTTGGAATATGTAGCCTGATTGCATGTAGTATTTTCGTCGATCGTCGAGACAATATAATGACAGAGGGAGACTGCAGAGCAATGTTTGAAATGTAAGGTTGCATTTTCTAGGGGGTCATGACCCTCTAATAGGTTGGCAACCTTCCTGAGAGTACAATGGAATCGCCCATAAGATTAGCTATCACTTTTTTGCACACATATATACGTATATCCTTAGCTCTTCAACAACAGGGGACTAGCTGGGTGGGGAGGGGGCACTAAGTACTACCATGATACAAAAAAAAAAAACGTAAAAAGAAAACAGCTAAAAGAAAAAAAATAGAAGAAACTGGGCATCAAAGTATCACATATGAGAAACGCAACCAAATCAGAAACAAACCAATTGGTATTGAATTTAAAAAGCCTTGTGACGTCATGGCTGCACTCGAAGCTACCCTTGAAAAATGGACAAAGGGAGTAGCAACTTACTTTCCAAATATGCTTGAAGGGTTTACGGAAATAATCCTGTGATAACCTGTGATATTCTTTATACAAAAATATAACAAATTGGTTAGGTCACCAAAACACCAAAACGTCATCATGCTGGCATTGAGTTGAAATGATTTTCCAAAAAATTTTAATGTTGTCACCACCGTTTTTCGTCATATCAAATTTGGTTGCTCAAAAATTCCCAAAAAGAAGGTAGCCATTGTCTCAACCAACCATTTATGAAAAGTAATTACATGGGTTAAAAGTGTAGCTTAAGTCTAAAAATACAAGAGTGTATATTTTAAAGTTTGAAAAATGAATCTCATCCAATTCCCATTTTCATAGTTTTCTCCTCTGTTAAAATTTATTTACTTTATTTGAAATAAGCATTTAATTGGGCAATAATGTGTGATATCCTTCTTGTGCAACTCAGTCGTATTATCTATTTTGCCTCCCTTTGACTTTAAAATGGTTATATCACCTTGATAAATTTGCCGTTTCCTCTCATATATATATATATATATAGCATGTTGTACGGAGAGCGTTTATTCAGTCAGTCTTATAACAGTAAGACAGTGATCACATTTTGGCACAAGGTGCAGTGGCTTGCGAAGAAAAAAACAAGGAAACACAATGACGGTAATTTGAGTAGTACAAGAATGACATTACAAATTATTGCGCAATCCACCATTTCTAATTCACTGAATAAGCTTAAAGATTTAATATCTTAGCTCAGGAATGTCCTGTGAAGATGGGAGTTGGAACATTTGGATGCATTTTTCAAGCTCTTTAACGTAAATTTTTGAAATTTTAGAGTTTTGGTACACTTTAATCTATCCTACTGATGGAGGCAAATTTGTAAGAAAAAAAAAAGATGTCAGATGTACGTCAATCTTACGGAACGGAAGTAAGTAAATGGAGTATGAATTCCACTCTAATTTACGAAGCTCTGAGCATGAGCGATGAAACTCGCTGTATAGGTGATCGGTTCGTTTGATTCATTCGTATTTTAATTGTGTAACTTTACAGCTCTCAGTTTCACAAGGTCTTTTCTCCCTTTCTCTTACAGGTGACATATTTATTCTCGTTTTCAGCTTCTCCGACCGGAACAGCTTTCAAGAAGTGATAAGACTCAGAGACCAAATTATCGAGACCAAGCTACAAGTCAAAGGAAGTAAAGTGGTTCCCATGGTGATTGCGGGCAATAAATGCGATTTGACCCAAGAGGAGAGGCAGGTCAGCTCAGAGGAAGCACTGAAGCAATTTAGTAACACAAGGAGATGCAGTTACATTGAAACATCAGCTAAAAAAGTTGTGAACATCGATATTCTCTTTCAAATGCTTTTCGAAAATGCAAAACTTCCAAGCGAAATGAGTCCTTCAATGCACAGAAAAGTTAGCATAAGCCAAAGCCCAAATTTACGACCGACTGCTCCAGGGAAATGGGGTATACGCCGAAGACTCAGCGAAGCTTGTGGTGTAGTGACGCCCAACGCCAGGCGGCCTTCCGTTAGAAGTGATCTGATGCAGCTACGATTTCAGGCTGTGCATGGAAGCAGTTTTGACTTTGATGACGAAGAGGAGGAGGAGAAGGCTGATCCGGTTCAGAAAAAGCTGAAAAAACTAATGTGTTGTATATCGTGACCACGTGGCCAATAACGTATCTACCATGTGACCGACTGGAGTTTGTCATGATCCAGTAGGAATAGATAAGTGTAGGAGGCTGGAAGGGGGAAAGCTGCCACGGGAGCAATTTTTTCTGAAGTCTTCTTTTAGGGCAATGATTCAATTGAGTTCTGAAAAAACGGAGGAAAATGCAGAAAAATGGAATTTCGAGCAACATCGAGAACGGCTGGGGCAGAAAAGCAAAGGCATGCAAAGAGGTTATGTATGGGAAATTGTTTGCTCTTCTGGAATTGTAATGCAAACAACGGACACTTCATCATCCTCACTCCCTTCACCCGGTCCTGCATATTTCTCTTTTGGGAGAAAGGGAGACAGTAAAATTTGAGAATTAGATTGTTGAAGAATACGGAAAGTGTATATGTCATGCACAAACTATCTGGCATTACTCCAATAAATGTTTGAAAGCTTGTACCTTTAAAGCATGTAACTAAGGCACACCGTTAATAGTCAGTCTCCAGCCAATCTTGGGCTGGGAAATATCTGTTACAGCTGTTTAAATATTTTCCGTCTAAACTTCAGCCTGCATGGCTAGTATTGTGAACTTTCAACCTTCACGTATAAGGACACGTTACTATGGTAAAATAAAGGTTTGTTTGTTTTTGAGGGTCATTCTAGACGTTTACCATTCGTATATTATTGATGCATATGGTACAGGTCTAAGAAAAATGGTGTGCTGCAACATAGGCGCAAGTCGACGAGCGGGGGGGGGGGGTGTCAGCAGTGCCTCTTGCGAGGGTCTAAAGGGAGGAAGTTTCCCTTCCTTGTTCTTCGGAAAAAAAGAATATTCAACCGTCTTAGTGCTATTTGAAGTTACATTTGATTCAATTTTTGAAGTATATTTACGGAACAAGTTTCATACCCTTAACAGAGGAAACGAATAGGCGATTATCGTCCTTGAAGAGTGGAGCGGAAGCGTACGATAGGCATAAGACTCAAGTGCAGTACAAATCCTTATTTTAGAGTGAAGTTTCCTGAAATCAAGAGAGATTTGATAACAAATTGCCCCTCGTCATGAAAGGACTACTTTAGCCTTTCGTCGCGCCCTTCTTTAGGAAATGTCCCCTCCCCTTACCATATTCTCGCATGACAAATTACTGAATACTCCACTGAAGCCTGTTAACACAAACATCTCACTCAAGTTCGAGACTGAGTAGGCCTTTTGGAATAAATTTTCGTCAATTGTTCTGCAATGATTTGCTTTGTGGAATGTGGAAATAAATCCCACATCTGGCAGACGAAATAGGTGCACGCTAATATTTTGTCGTTCTTAAAGTGTAGGTCAAAGGTGAATATATAATTTCGTTTTCAGTAGGTTTTGATAGTATACATATTTCCCACAGTGGCAAGTACGCAGGGGCCTATTCACAGCCTGGATGTTTCTTCCTGTGCAAAATCCTATAAATTTTAGATAAAAATAATAATAATAACATAAAGAGGCACGAATTATATATTTTTACCTTTTTGAACGACTTACAGTAAAAGTATGTGGCCGGAGTTATGTGAATGAGGAGATTTTAGCAGCCTTTATTTGATATATTGACAGCTCTAATCTTTGACCTGTCAATTGATTGCATCATTTATGAAATGTCACGTTACACAACAATGTGCGTGTGTACGTACTAGTTTACGTGATTGCGTTATTTTGGAAACAAACTCTTTCATCTACAAAACCATATTAGATAAACTTAACAGTGACAAACGTGCAAGTTGATGTACATGCGGTGACTAATTCTTTCCAATTAATTTTATACATCTTATTGAGATTATGTACAACACATAAGATGTCTACATTCATCTTCACTCACGCAAAAATAATGCCCTGTCAACAACGTCAACTTCGACTAATTTGTAGTGATAACTGAATTCACGGCTTTTGCGAAGCTCGGTTACAAACACTTCAATTATTTTAATGGATGCACCAATAGACAACCAATGATGCTTGCAGCTACTTTACAACCAAACAAAACTTTATTCTATTCCCTAGTGTATTTCTTTCATCAGTTTCTTGTTAGTTTCCATCGTTTACAACCTGGGAGTCATCTCGAGAAAAAATTAAAAACTTTTCATTTATTAGTCAAGCAAAGCTCATTAAACTTCCAGGAAACGGTTTTTTCGCTCTTTTCATAATTTCTGTTTCTTCTGAGTTCTAATACGACCATGACCTTGCCAGGGTTACTGGCTGACGATTGACAACATACGTGTCCTCCAATCAACTGAGCATTGAACATATAAGAGGAAATTAAACTTCCTTCAAGGGAAATTCATCAGTAAGAGTTCACTTAAAATGTTGAAAAGAGGAAATAATACTTTATCGGTCTCTAAGATTCCTAAAGGTCTCACAAAATTTTCTTGATGTTGCTTACTTTGTAACTTTTCATAAGCGGCATAAGCTCCTAGCAGTTAGGAGTATAAGTTCAAATCATTACTAAGTTGGGACTGGCAGGCTGACATTTCTAAACTAAGAAATTGATTTTTATTGTAGTCTGGTAGAATCTCGTACAAATCAAAAACATTGATTCAAGTTCCTACATGTCAAAGTTAATACCGTTTTGCATATATGAAATAGGTGGTTTAGTTGGTTTTATTTTACATAGTTCAACTTTATTTAAAGTAACATTCATTTGCTATGCGTTGTTATGTGGGTTTGTCAAAAATTTGTCCAAATTATTTTATTTCAACTTTGTTTAATTAGTAGTAACTCATACTTCACTTCGGGAATACAGTCTTGTATGGAATGAGCAGGGTAAAGAACTTTTTGGTTTATTTGTAAAGCCCTATTTGAATTGACATTGAAGTTGTTCAGAAAGTCCTACTGACATTTTATCCCTTGTAAACTTCGAGAAGGTTTTTGACAGGAATTTGTTACCTCTATTCACGAAGAAAGTTTGTCCCGTGACTGCAGAAAACTTTGTGATTGGCTGGGGATTTTTTCATTTACTTTCAATGATAATTTCAAGAGTTTCATGGATCTTTACATTTTTAAACAAGTTAATGGGAGTATTGACATCAAACAAGCAAACGTTCTTGTTTATACCTCTTCAAACTTGGATGAAGTATATAGTACGCTTGATGATAGCTAGGTAAAACGCGACGTCGAGGGAAGGAAAGAATAAATATTTCTGTTACATGTGTTGCTTATACCATAGAGCTACAAATCCAAGCTTACATACTAAAATATGGAGCAAAGTAATTTGTGAAAAAGAAGTGCAATTAATTCGTTCAACAATTCAGTAAACTCTCGGCACCCGGGACAAACTTAACCCATGCGACGTTACATTGAATCAATATGGAAACTAGTACAAAACAAAACAAAAAAAACCAAAAAACAAAAAACAAAAAAAAAACAAAAACAAAAAAACAAAAAAAAACATAAGGCAGTCACATTTTACCTCCCGTGTTCCCTAAAGCTCAAGGTACCACCATATTCCTCCTCTGCCCCCTTCACCAGTCCATAGCTGTAATAATATCCTTCCGTAGCAAATGAAGAACTCATTGTGAAAATATCTTTGTAAAACATATACTCACAGGACCACTTGTGGTGAGATGACGCATGATTGAAAATTTGCTTGTCTGAACTTTCCCCTGCAAATCCATACACGTAGTCACATCAAGTAATCATACTGCTTTGCGTTGTATGTCTTAACCTCGGGCTGACTTGAATGAAATTGCAAGCCCCAAGGAACGGTGGACTCACGTGGAAAGTATTACCTCGCTGAAGTAGCTAAACGTGCATAGTCATAAACAAAATTCTCTTTAAGGTGCCGAGTGAATTTGAAACAAATACTCAGCGTGTATACCCTGCAAGATGTGAATAATAGGTTTATTCAAATCTCGATTTCCCCTTTTTGTGGATGGAATATTTCTGACCATGCTCTTCATTCTATTTTTGGAATCTAGGGGTGAAGGTTGAAGTTAGGCTTAGGAGCCTAATAGGAAACGATACTGCAACCAATCGATGGATATTTAATTGTTAAGAGATTATGGAGAAATTTCTCAAGGACATAGCTAAGAGCAGTAAAATTGCGTCGCGGGAAATTCTTTATACCGATAGGTATCCTATTCCTGATAATATCTGAATGTATGTAAAGAGGAAAGTAGATCCAACAGGGAGTTGCTAATGGCAAGTCCATGGATCCAGGGACTGGATGCGATACGTGATGGTATTACGTACGTAAGAAGTGCAATACGTACGTAATACGTGGTATTACGTACGTATTGCACTTCTTACGGTTAGGCGTCAAACCACGTATGTTCTTGCTTCTACCCTCTTTGTGGTTTTTCCGAAGGGCATAAATTAATGTAACAAGCTTCAGCGTGGCCAATTTCCAGATAAGATAGGTTCGAAGTACCCCGCGCAGCGGACTCTGTTTGCTCAGCTCCTCAGCTTCCCAAACCGGTAGGGATTTGACTGAACAAGGAATATGCCGTACAGTCTGCTATGTAGGCAAGGTTCGAAGCAATTGAAAAAAGTATTCCATCATCGTCTGTTTTATGGATCAGGTGTAACATCTTGCATTCTCTGTTTTTCATGGTGTATGTTTCATTAATTTTGAAGTCTCCTGTTGTGTTATGATGACAAAAAGTGACTTTCCGAATCGCAGAGAGCTGCCTCCAACTCCCATCAGGTTTATAAATTACGACAAAAACATAAAAATGCCCTCTGTTTGCAAAGAATTGGAGGGTCGACTAATTGCAGAACCATTCGGTGCTACACTCAGATGTATACGAGAAAACCTAGTCAATAAAATACGACTATGAAAATCGCTGTAAAGACGTCGAGCCTTCTGCTAACTTTGGTTACAGTATACTAGCTAGCTTATAGACGTTACGAAGCTGCCTGAATCGGCCTCGATCAATTTAAATTATCATACAGCAAACCGAAAATAGTTCGAACAATTTCTGCAGTATTTTGACTTGAAGTATGTGAAGAGATGAAAAGGTTTGCCTCTGCCTGGTATTTTGATCTTATCACGAGGATAATTCTGTTGGCAGCTGCAACGTCATGGAAGAGGGTGATGAATGTAGCAAGGATAGTTTCAATACAATCTTAGTTGAGGTCTTTCTGTGAGGGACTAAAGTTCATCATACAGTTTCCAGAAGTAACATGTTAAATTAAGTTACAGCATTTTTCTTTTGTAAAGGTTCCACTCTCAAGCACAAAAACATATTTTCTGTTTATTCTACAGCAATCGGCAGCCATCAGGACTAGCGAAATTGACGCTTCACATGCTGCTTTCACATCTAACAACGTCAAATGTGTACTGTAAACACTCTAGTGTCATGGTGTTGGGAAAAGTAACATAGATACATACAGGAGAAAATAGTGGCGTACGCCTTCAATATTACAGAATAGTATAGGTTATAGAACAGAAAAGGTTAATGACTGGAAAAGACTCGCCCTGAATCTATTCCACACGAGGCAAATTATACTCGCTATGTTTTCATAATTGGATTAGTCTAGTTCTGCAAAAAGGTGGATTTCACAACCTCAGAAAACTGTTCCTAAGGTTAGAAGAGGATATATTCTGTAGAGAGCGGTATCAAGAAACATGGTTGTATACAGCCTGCGTGGCAGCTCACTGCCTTTTGGCTCCCGCCATGTGGAACGTACGCCCCTCCGATTGCGCTTTTTCAGCCTAAACGATTGACCGAATAAAAATTGTTCTTCGCTTCACAGTTTAGGTAGTAGAAGCCTTTACTATGAAAAGAAAAAGATTCTAATGAGAGACTTATTAGTACTGGTACGTATTATGATTGGTCTCCCTAAATGCTACTAGAAATATGGGTGTGGTTGGTGAGAATGACGCAGTGACAAGCTCAAACTTTTAAGGTTAAATTAAGTGTATGGAGTATCATAGCGGCACTGACAACGGAAGTGGTATTCAGATTATTGTTTATCTTTTATTTCAGATTTCATCATGGTACATTGATTCATAATAATTCATTTAAACTTTATTTTATTGTTTCATTTTATCTTCATTTACAAATGTTTTACCAATTATATATTTTACATTACGATCTATAGGCCTGTACATAGTATCTGTCACAATCCTATAAAGTATACATCATGATTTAAAAATTACAAATCATGGTTATGATTTGAAACATTGTCGCTATAGAAAGTTATGAACAGTTAACAAAAATTGTACAATATTTTATAAAGTAACCTACCTTAATGTACATACTTTTACGATTACATACGATTACAATGAGGTTTTTATTCCTTTGTATTTTACTCTCTTAAAACAAACAACGTTGACAGCAAAGTCAGAAATAAAAAAGTGGCAAAGCAACAATCATGCACTAAAAGTGTAGTTCAGTTATTTGTGCTTTCTACCATAGATTTTAATGTTGCCCAATTTGTCCAGATAATGCGCAAGATGTCGTCACTGTTTGAGCGTATGCGTGTATGGGTGTGTGTGGGTGCAGGTGTGTGTTTCGTATATAGCTGCATAACTTGTAGCAGTATAGGCTACGTTCTTAGACAACGTAAGTTATGCCGGCACTCGATCAAAACACTAAACTGGACAGCAAATCTTCGCGCGTATTTATACTTTTTTCATTACGTAGATGCTGTCTACACCTCATTTGAAGTTAGGACTTCATTATGCGTTCCAAATGCCAACAGCGGTTTTGAAAATTAGCTTGACTTTACTTGTTGTGAAGATCAAGCAGCCTAAAGGCGTCACCCAAAATTTTTCAACAGAGCGAGAAGCCGAATATCCTTGTACAAAATGGTATAAGTATAAACGTCTTTATTAGTACCGAAAAGGACTACTAGGCTGGGGAAACATTTCCGGGACAATCGAACGCCCCCTCCCCCCACGACCATGATAAATCATGAGTAGCAACTATGAGTTACATTGCCCAGTGCATACTGAGACCACGAGTCTGATCAGCGTCTGTTGTTTCCACTTACAGACTTAGGCGAAACCTGGAATTGCTTCGAAGCTAAGATCCCAAATTGTGAATCAGCACCCAATCCACACATGATATCATGTATGATATCAATTTTCGAGACCTTCCTACCCTAACCTTATTTCATGTCTCTTCCTTAACTTAATCTTAAATTAACCTTGTGGCATGATATCATGCATGACATGCAAGTCTCGAGACAATTGAATGTGACACATTTCAAAACAAAATTTAAGGATTTGGTGTTCACCATATCTGCCATGCATATTCATGAACTCATGTTATCACTGTGGAAAGATAAATGGTGACATTGACTGAAACAATTCAGATATAACTTAATTTGTATGAATACTGTGTTTTTTAAGTCAACATGAACTGAATTGAGTCTACGTGTGACTTTGTCTCATCATTGGTAATTAATTAAAACTAAGCAAACCTTTTGTCCTATCTGTTTAAACAGGTGCTTATGCACTCGAAAAACCCCATTCAGTCCTACTTATTGTGTAATGTGGAATATAACAAAAGCTGTGCATATGTTCATAGGCTTAATATGCGATATACTTCCATCGACATGCATGCAACAGCTGTTAATCGAGGGACTTACTATCTGTGAGAGTAGGATATTTGATTCCACGTCTCCATGGGCGATGCCTATGGCAGTCTGACAGTGAGCATATTCAACATATAACAAAGAAATAGAATCTGATAAGGCATAGTCATTTAGGTACTTGATGATAGACACTGCAGCCGTTAACGTCAAGACGCTTTGACTGATTATTATGTATGGAAATACTCATTCACGAAGCTCCGTTTCATACCCTGAGATAAAATTTTATCATCTGTCTTGTCCTCAGTTCTTCCGTCTAATTAGAAGCTCTGTATGACGTCAAGTCTTGTACATAAGTCTATCCTTGTGCGATATAACCTGTTGCTATACTCAACAGCAGAGAATTTGGTGAAAAAGTGGAGGGGGATAATTGGCCCTTAAGGTAAAAGTTACCATGTGAAAAAGTAAAGTGAATGGCAGCGTTTACCCCAAGTGGGTGGTGGAGGAGGATAATTGGTCCTAGAGGTAAAAGTTACTATGCGGAAAAGTGAAAGTCAATAGCAGGGCCAGATTTAGCTTGTGGGGAGCCGAGGTCAGAATACTTTGGGGGCCCTTCCACGATTAGGCCTACTATCTAAGCGGAGCGCCACCATAGGTTGGGGCGTAGCGTGCAAGAAAATTTTGGCAGAAAATGCTTCCCAGATGGCTGGAAATGGCACTTCCCGGGCCTTGCAAGTTGCATCTTAACATTTTCAATTTTGTATTTATGGAACAACAACTTTTGTTCAGTGTGGAGTTCCTAAAAAAGGTCCGTATTTTACATGGCCATCAACGGACGGACCGTGCATCATCTTATGCCTTAATTTTTTGGACACTGAATTGTGGGAACCCCTAAATGTGGGGGCCCGGGGCCTGGGCCCCGGTTGGCCCCGCCGTAAATCCCGCCCTGGTCAATAGCAGCATTTCTAAAAGATGGGGTGGTGGAATATATACCCTACTCCCTTCACCCCCTTCACCTCTTCCTCCTTCCCCCTCCCCCCCCCCGATTTTCGCTTATGAATATATTGTCACATGAGAAGGTTCAGTTGAGACGAGCGAATAGCGGTCACTGACGCATTAATCTCCGGCCATTAAAATCCAAGTAAAGATACACAATGTTGTATTTTCGAATTGATCGTTACTAAACAACGGACTATAGTTGATCTGAAAAGGGGCCTTCATTTGCAGCCAGGCTCCGTTCTAAAACGGAGAGCTGTCAACTCGTATCAGTATTAATTATGTACGTTGAATTTTATAAACCGTCTTTCCAGGATTTACGAAACAGAATTTCTTGAACACCTTGAAGACTTTACAACTTCTTCTGCTAACTGTGGTAACGTCTAGCCCCTCTTCTTCAAAAGAAAATACCTATTTAGTATACCTCCTATAAAAAGCTAAAATGACTAGTTCTGAGTCTAAAATTGTCAAGGTATAGTGTCTGTGTGCAGGGGTGGCGCCACATGGGGCAGGGGACGATCGCTCCCCTGTAATTTGCAAGAAAATGGGAAAAGAGAAGGAAAAGAAGAGGGAAAAAGGAAAAAAGGAGAAAACGAAAGAGAAAAAAGGAGGAAGCGAACGAGAAAGAAAAAGAAGAGCAGTGGCGCCACCAGACTTTGGTGATGGGGGGTGCCACCGATAATGTTTTAATGCTACCCCGGTTAAACTCCCATGTTTAATTAAGTACACCTTTTTTATGCTGCCCTACGTTTGTGTATAGCAATGGGGATCGTTCCTTTGTCACTACATAGAGGTGCCATCCTGGGGTAGGGGTCTAAGGGGAGGAGGGGTCCCTTTTTTGTAAATTTAAGGTTGATTACATTCAAAATCGTGCTCTCTTTGGGATAATTTTGGAGCTGATCATATATGACTGGAAAATGTCCATAATTTAGTGAATTCTAATTTTTGGTTAGGTGAAAGAGGAGACTATGCTATGCCTGGCTACATGACTGAATCCCCTCCCCTCATCTTTGGCTACTTTACTGCCTTTTGTTCGGGATAGTTTTTACGCCAAAATATGACTATTACCCCGATTTTACTTTGCTTCATTTTGCATTATAAAAAGGGGCATTTAAGGCTGGCAGATACATGTATAGGGGTTACCCGAAAGCTCTGGATCAATAATGCTTACATTGTACCAGCCAGGAATTTTCTAACAGGTTGCCATACAGTATGTTGTGTTATCACCGGCCTGGGGGCTCCCCCTGGATGCTTATTACTTGACATCAAAATGATAATATAGAGTATGATGCTGAGTACTTTACAACTATAGTATTTTACTAATTTTTGAACGAAAATCCAGACGAAGAGCTTCCAGCAATGGGGAATGGGCGGGAGGGAGAGGTGCAGGAATGTGACATTAGACCTCCCTGATAGGTATAAAAAAGGGGTGAAGGACTAACAAGCGCGTGTCAGAATGGGTTTTTTTTTTTCGTCGTAAGTGTATTAATTAACAGTCACCATCTATACCGATAATGGTTGCGCGCGAAGCGCTCAGTAAATATTTCTGAAAGATGTATTGCAGCAAATGCGCACTTTCCAGTTCCAACCTTCCACATCCTGCTACAAATTAGATTGAAAGATACCATATTGATGCAACGCCCCCACAGATGTTTGGAGATGTATCTCTTTCTTTAAAAATTGTGGTAATCAGAATAGTACCGGTACCATGTACTATTACCTTCATAATGGTCATGAAATGGAAAGTAAACCGTCACGCATGCGCTCGAAGCGCGCCGAAATTTTCGTTTATTAAGATTTATTATGACAAAACCTGTATTCAGAATCGGCATCGAGACACTTTCAATTGCCGAACAAACATACATGCCACTCAAAAAGCTAGTCTTTTACCTAATAATTCGTAAACAGCTTTGATATTTCGCTGCTGTGCTTTTCTGGGAGTTGCTATCAGAAGATATTGATAATAAGAACAACAGTGTGGTGAAGCTAGTATCTCACTGGGCTGCGACAGCTGACGACAGCTGGCGACTAGTTGGAGCACAAAACTGCGAGAAAAGAGCGACAATTTTCACTTGCAATCACACTGAAACCGGTACTTACGACACGTTCGCGAATGTCGCACGAATGTTGCACGAATGTTACACGAACTCCCTGCAAATTTGTGGCCCTAATCCGCCGGGAGTTCGCATACCTGTCGCGCGATACCGCGACATTCACGCAACAAAATTGAGAATTTTTTGCACTTGCGAGTGTTGCGCGACATTTGCGCGAATGTCGTGCAACAGTCGAGCGACATGTTTACTTACAATTGAGAAATCTGGACCATATAAACACGGGGCCTCTCCCCAGTCCAGCAATCATTTTGTCATCAGACGTCAAACGTGATGGATCTCAAAGAAGAAGTGCAGAAGCTGCTGAATGAGGATCCAAACATGGATGAGGACCAGGCTGACATGCTGAAGGCTGCAACATGTCTTCTTGCTGCTGTTGCGGTCAAGAAGTCCAAGGCCAAAGCCAGGGAAAGAAGGGTCAGAAAAATAAAAAAAAGAAGATTGGTTGGGTGAGAGAATGGCTCTTAAAGAGACACGAGTATGGTATGTATGAGCAGCTCATGAAGTACCTCAGAGAGAAGGATGTCAAGTCCTTCAGGAACTTTGTCAGAATGGACACAGAGATGCACTGTTAAAAATAAATCTGTTAATTTACAGAAATTCTCTGGTAATAGAGTTTCCAAACAACTTCTGTAAACCCAAATTACTGAAATGTTCTGTTCAATTCTTGACTGTTTTATGTTAAAATTAACAGAGATTAATGATTTATGTAGAATTGATATAAATATTAAAATACATTTCTTTACGATTCATATATCTTCCCATTGCAGTTAATGTAACCAATCTCGCAGCCTTTAGACTAAATGATCTTAGTCTTAGGACCGAAAATCTGGCATTTCTGTTTTATTACGTTGATGTTTCTGTAAGGGGATCTTATATATCGGAACATTACTGAATTTCTAAATAAGGTAATCATTGTTTTCGAAACAAATATTACAAGCAATACCAATACATCCGTTGTAAACATTTACAAGCAAAGCAAATCGTTAGTTACTCAGTTCCTGATAAAAAACAAGCATAAAAAACCTCAAGTAATGAGGTAGCAATCATTGTAAAAGAAAAAAATATAGACAAAAATAAACTCCTCCCATTTAAGTTCAATTTAACACACGTCATAAACCGATAAATTTACAGATATTTTACAGAACGGTATGTTTAAAAAAATGAAAATGTTTGTATTTGAAAAAAAACCGAGCCTTAATGTTATTTAACTGATTTATTACGTTAAAAACGTGTTTAGCTAAATAACAGTATACTTGTATAAAACAGCAAAAACATAGGGATACTGAAAAAATCTCTGTAAATTTACAAAATTTTTTTAGTGTGTTCAATCAGATGGTGGAAGACCTGACCTCTAGGCTTCAGAAGAAAACAACCAACTTAAGAAAGCCCCTGTCCCCTGGACTCAAGCTGACGATCACTCTGAGGTATCTAGCCACTGGGAGCTCTTACAAGTCGCTGACCTATGGGTTCCGGGCCGGGCCCCCAACACATTTTTCGCACTTCCTGAGACGGAAAACTAAATTGAGATGGGTTCAAGACAGGTTCGAGACACCCGCGACTACTCTGTGACTATTTTGAGAGAAAATTTGTCCACGAATTTTTTGAACAAAAATTGCTCAAAACTATCGCGAGGCCCTGCAACTCATGCGAGGATATTGAGAACCCCTGCGAACGTTTCGAGACATTTGGAAACTCCCTGGCGAAACCAGTTTGCAATTTGTCGCCAACAGTCGCAGCTCACTGAGATACTAGCTAAAGGTTTGAAGAGCGCGATAATTTTAATAGTTTGCGAAGGATTTGCGAAAATTCTGATAATTTGAGAAACATTTGTGATAGAAAATGATTACAATTGATCCACCACTCGGTCGTAAACACACCTCACCCTGCCCTCGCCCTACAGAAATCTATAGCTTAAACGCCTTTTCGGATCATTTTAAAATTTACAGAATTTTTCGATTGGGGCACGCGCCCCCCCCCCCATGCCCCCGTGCTGGCGCCTATAAAGAAGAGAGAATTGGAAGGGTGGAGTAGGCCTATATCGGATCCATATGATTAATCCAGAGCTTCTAGGAGTCCCTATGCCGGTGTTTGTGGCCTTCAGATACCCTTTTATAATGCACAAATGAAGCAATGAAAATTTTCGTAATAGTTCAAGAATGTTTCTGTGGACTTCACGCACGTATTTTTGCTTAAAAACTTTCCCCGAATAGAAGGCAATAAAGTGTCCAAAACGGGGCTTCAGGAGGTTTTTGACATTACCTTCTCTTAGACAACAAAAGCTTCTCTCCTCTTTCACCCAACCAAAAACTAGAATCACTAAATTATGTACATGTTCCAGCCATATGTGATCAGTTCCAAAAACATCACAAAGACAGCACCATTTTGCATCTAAGCAATCTTAAGAAACAAAAGTTTCTCAAAGGGGAGGGTGCCCCCAGGACTGCCCCTTTCACCCAACCAAAAATTAAAACTCACTAAATTATGAACATTTACCAGCCATATACGATCAGTTGTTCAGTTGTTTTTTGAAATTATTCAATCAGAGTGTAGTTAACAATTACGATGGAAATGTGGGGGTAAACCTATATAGCTTCGGAGTGATGTAACAGTCTCTTTAAGACGTATAAACTGTCCAGGTTTTTATTACTGCCCTGAAGAAATGTTTATCAGCTATAACATCCGATGATTAAACTTACCCTATTTGTAAGTCATTAATTGCTATTTAAGGAGAAAATAAAACTATATCTCTCTCCTCTTGTGACCAGGTGACAGGGAAATGACAGGAGTATTTTATTCGTGTCTAATGTGAGTTCAACCGCGCATTTATATACAGCTAGGGTCGAGTTGAATTGATTCGGTTGAGGGACGTTATCATCATAATTGTGTATCTTATATTTTATGGGTTTCGGCCAAATGTTTGGTGAGGTTTAAATAGCAACTCCCTGGGTTTAGTCACTGAAGAGGTAACTCAGAAGCGGCCTTAAGAATGAGGACTCTCCGATCCGTCATTGACATGGCTGTGGCAAGAATGACTCCCTCTCACTCCTGCATAGGGGTATAAGATTACGTTCTCTCCCTAAAAGGCTGATGCCGGGATGATTTGGTTACAGTTATGATCACCCCACGAAAAGCAATATTTCACATGATAGTAATGCACATACCATACCGTGGTGAGAGTAACCCTTGCTTGAAGGGGCTGCTTCATTTGCGTTGTCACTTACCACCAGTGCGGTAGCACAGAATGTATGGTAGACTGAACCCTAACATCGTTACACCCCACTGAACACCATAAAGTCAGTGTACTTAACATTCTGTGCCATCTTCAACCTCCTTACCCCTTGGTGGTAATTAGTGACAAGGGCAAATGAAATACGCCCTGAAATAAGACTTCTCGGATAAGCTATTTCCTCTGTTGTATTTTACCATCCCCAAATTGTTGCTTCTGTGTTTTACATGCAAACTTCAAACTCCATCGATTTCTGAAGAACTATGAATCTTAGTGCAAAATGCTTTCGGTAAGAGAAAAAACGATTTCATTGATATTTTCGAACAATTTTATTCATGGGTGTACATATGTGCCCCGCATGTAAATACTACCAACTGATAAATCATTCTAGCCATGGCGTCCAGTATACGCGTATTCTATTTTGATATGATTTTGGGACACCCTTCACGACCTTAAGACCCATTCACTAATGAAAATAATATTATAATATTAATATAAATGCGGATAAAGACCTGAAAAAATGCATGCATCAAGCGACGCACGAGATAAACTACCACACACCATTTAGGAAGGAGTAACGATAAAATCATGCTATTTCCTGCGTTGTACTACACACATAATGCACGGGCAACGCCATAATGAGGCACAAAGTGCAAGGTAAAGATTTAACCAGCTACAATGAATTTCGGGTGAAATGTTGCTCAATAATATGCATGCAGTGTCCCGTTGTAAACAACTGAAACTTCGAGAGGAGAATCCGACATTTCATGACACATCTCCATCGGAACGCTGGCCACTTGTTTGAAGTACCAGTAACCTTAGTTCGCACTCTTTGGAGAAACAGAGTAGCTTTTTATCCTAGCCATCAACTGACATTTTTCCTGCAAATATTCTAGAGCCGACGCTAAACTAGTGGAGTAAATTGCCACTCTTCCTTGCTCCTTGACGTTAAGTTTTCAGTGAATTTCGATGAGTCTCTCCACCTCCTTGAATATTTGTCCCAATAGATCTATTTTCTACTCATTCTTTTTACTTCTTACTATCTCCTGCATCAACCTCGTCGTTTTTGATTAAGCATGAATCATCCACAGCTTTACTGCTAAATTGCAAAGCCAATAGCTATATATACTTGATGGCATGGTAGCCTACTACCCTTCTTGTAGTCGGGTTAAGGTTAGGGATGAACGCGCTCGCATTTATCCGCTTACGCGTACAACTTAAATAACAGGGTCTCTTTTCCGAGTTGAAAACTTTGACAGTTGAAGTTTAAAAATATTACTAAGAAGATTTCCGCCATAGTAAGCACAAAGTCATCAGGTCGTAGAGGCTGCATTAACTTAGCATAATATAAATACAGAACACAACTTAATTGGCGTAGAGTTGTAAATCATAGCAGAGCAAAGATAAGCATATAATGCAATGTAAGGTATGTGAAACACAGCACAACATACCATAACCATATATGTTAATGCCCCTTAAAGGGACAAAGCAGTCCGGCAGGGCCGTAGCCTGGTAGCCTGGGCAAAATCTCCAGGGGGAAGTTGAAGACACTTGTTGAGCGGATCACCATGTGGCGTACCTACAGATAGTTGGCATGGAGGATCCTTCCTTTTTCTCCTGTGCATGAGTACCATCCTGGGGGAAGGTACTGAGAGGAAGGGTACATGTAAGGCATAGTTAAGGTACAAAATTGTGTTATCGTTTGCAAAGCCTTAAACAGATTATATCTTTACAAATTGTCTCTTTAAAGTGACATTCTCCCTACTTTGGTTGGGCTTAAGTCAAGAGGTGCTCTCTAAGAGAAGGGGATGGCACTCTATATATAACACTCTACACTCTTTGAGAAATTTTGTGTTTGTGAGATGGCTTGGATGAAAAATTGTGCTATCTTTGATAAAGCTTCTTAAAACGTAGAATTGACTATATGTTTAGGAACCTCAGTATTAAGTGATATTTTTTATCTATTATGGAAGGTCCGGCGGTGAAATTGAATTGGATGTTATTGTTACCTCAGGGGAGGGATGACATCTCTACCTTTTGAGAAAGTTTTCTTGTTCTAAGCTTCCCAAGATCTAAACTAGTGTTATCTTTGACAAAGCTTTGGACTGATAGATTGATCTGAAATCTTAATTATGTATTGAAATTTTCGGCTATGGCATGGCATCTGTGCAAGGCTGGTACCCGGTGAGGGTTTCCCAAAACGCTTTTAGTACGCCACTGGGGAAACCACCATCGGATGGCTCGTAGCCATAGTGTAGGCCTGCAAAAAATGTTCTGTCGAAATGTCTCCCAGATGAGGGGAGATGACACATGTAAGACCTCAAAAGTTGCATGTAAAAATCCTTTACTTTTAGATTTCATGAAGATGTAGAAACAAGCTCTGATTTCAAAAAAAAAGAGATAGATTCGACCCAACAGGAAAAAGCGTTCACCCCAATTTGAGTGAGTGTACCCGGGTATACTATTCCAGGAAATGGCTTTTGAAGATCATGTTACAGCATGTTTCTCATGAGGTTGTGAATTTCACGTATAGAGTAACTCCTTGGTTTACCTTTAATATGCAATACCTATGTTAAAATATTTCAAGAAAGATACTTGAAGTGACATAAGAGGACATTTGTGAGATTTAGCTGCTGTCTCAATACAAGTATGCGGCAACTGCTTATGCCCTTTAAATTAAAAGTTTCTTTACCAGCTCATTTGAGTTAAGCTAATTATTAAAGGTAATCATAGGCTATTTTATATTTAGCCAGGGAATATGCGGGTGTACTCAAGCAATGTATCTTGTAGGGGAAAGGTGGTTCTTTCGTCAGGAGGAGAAATCCGCCTAAGAATGCATCCAAGGCCGGGGACCGGGGACCTCCCCGGGAAAACTTGGGAAAACAAACCCTGATATGTGATTTCCCACGTTTTGGAGACCTTAAAATCATAATTTGGACAATTAAATTTAAAATTTTTAGTATTCTTTCTCAAGTAGGCCAATTTTCATTTTTAGTTTTGGAAATCTTAGGGGTAAGTTCCCCCTGCCCCCCCCCCAGCAGGCTACAGCCCTGAGTCGCCCCATGTATATTTTGAAACATATGCTAAATTTTACACATCTCCTCGTCTTTCACTTAGGTGTATTTTTCATTAATTTTTATGAGTAAAAATGTTGAATATTAAAGGTACCTCAAGGACTAATTCAGCATGAGTTTGTCAAATAAGAAACAAATATATTGTCACACGATTGATAGAAATTAACCATTCCTAGATTGGGATGTAGACCGCAGGGATATATTAATTTCAACTGGAAGGACTTCATTTCCCTTTAAAATACCCTTTAGTCTACCCAAACTACATCCCCCCCTAAAAATACGGCCCACCCAAAACCCAAAGATGTGCTGAACACATCAGATTATTCCACAGTCGCCGAATCACTTTTCAACATTAACTTTAAATCAGTTCGGGCCTAAATCTAAATGCAGTTACTTTAGTAACTCAGTGCTCAGTATTCACTACTCAGTAACTTTAAAGCGGAGCTGAACCTTATAGTAACTTCATGCCTGTAAAAACAATGGTCTCGAACCCACAAAGAAGCACATACCTCTAAGTAGATACCAAGGGCGTTGGAAGCGGGGTACTTGGGGCACCAGCCCCCTCCCCCAGCGAAATTTGTGGGGGCGGAAGTATGCTTCAGCTCCCGCTTTCCAAGCTCGAAAACCCCTTATTTGTCTCTTCTGTAAGAAATGTAAAACATTTGCAGTAATTTACCTTAAAATTTGTCTAAAATGATGCACCAGATTTCATTTAAGGACCCTCAAATATCTAAACATTTTCCAAAGAGCTAAGAAAAATAAAACATTTGCAGTAATTTACCTTAAAATATTTCCAAAATAATGCACCAAATTGCATCTAAGGACCCACAAATATCCAAAACATTTTCCAAAAGGCTAAGAAAAATAAAAATATGCAGTAATTTTCCTTAAAATTTGTCCAAAATGATGCACCAAATTGTATCTAGGCACCCTCAAATATCCAAAAATTTTCCAAAGAGGAGGGGGACAGCCCCTCTCCTTAGACCCCCCCGCCAGGACGGCCATCCGAAACAAGGTTCAGACCCCCAGTCTTGAACAGCTTCCTACGCCTATGGTAGAAACCTAGTAGAAACCAAGTTGACAGTGAATAACTCCCACGAAAGAGATTTTTAAACTTGAAGCTCGCCCAAACTTGTCAATCACGCAAGAAGCCAGGATCTTTGATGGCATAAGACGAGTGTTGGTTCCCACCTCTGAACATGTCCTGAGGGGATGCTATTTTTTAATAATTCCATCCCAAGCTTGCAAAGCAGAGTCAAGATGAGGTTAGCCAACTGCATATACAAATTCAGGATAACTTGTTTGCTAAACAGCTAAGTGCCTCTTGATCAACCCGAGCACTTATCATCTTTTGCATTAGCGGCTCGCCATAGGGGCACGGGGTACACCCCCCCCCCCAGTTTGCAAAGCAGTCTTCAAAATCTTCCAAAATAAAAATAAAAAGAACTTGTAATTCGAGATGGTTTAAATAGAAAGTATTTCTAAATTTAGACGAAATCATCCCTCTCTCACAAATATGATATATTATTTATGGAGTTGTGTATATTATTATTGCAAAATTCTCCATAATTTTCAAGTACGTATTTCGTCATTATTTCAAGATTCGACCTAAGTTTACTGGGTCATTCGACCACTGGTTATGTAAATTAATATTGAGTTGTCATTTTTCAGACTCGTATTTATATAGCTCCGCCATTTCAGTTTGTGATAAAGAAAAATGATAAAATGTCACACTGTCTTAACAGGGTAGCCATCGTCAGTTGGCACGTACAGTACTAAGAAATTACTTTTGCTAAAATGTCTCCTAAAACCATTGCCGGAATGAAAGTTGTAAGTTGGTTTTATTGTATTTTCATTGGTCGAAATTTTTTAAGTTTCCAAAAAGGTAAATATGGAAACGTTTGGTAAAATCATTGAAACCTTAACCACCGATGATCGCGAAAGTCGCTCATTGGTACTCTAAAGCCGTACATGCCAGGCGTGTGTGAAGATTAATTTAAAATGCGAGAATTTCTGAATTCGAAGCTGTATCAGTGTCTGATCAAACATGACTTTGTTGAAAGTTCTGAAGTTACGACCAGTCAGCGTTCAATTTGAAGGGAAATATTGCGTTTGTGTGACTTTAGAAGCAGTGCATAGAATAACTAGCTGACTAGGAGGGGGAAAAGTCGTGTTTTACGAGGAAGTCTAACCGAGTTGTCAGAATGCTTTAAACCAAGGTTTGGGAACCCCCGGCCCGGGAGACCATTTGATCCGGCCCGCGAGGCAATTCGTGAATGTAATTTTACACTTGAAATTCAATTTGTTATAATTTTATCTACCGTACCATTTTCCCGGTACAGGCTAAATGCCGATTCTTGTACTACACTTCACCGGTTGCACAATCATGGCATGCATTGTAAAACATGCCTTTACACATATATAAACCAAACTCATGCAAAACTATGCGAGACTTATTTCGACGGTTCGTACCGTATCAGTTCCGGTGGATTGCATGTGTTAGACCCCCCCCCCCTCCCTTGAGTGGGTTTAGAATTAAAGAATTGAATAACTTTTCAATATAGTGCGATGATTTAAGAAATAAAGTGCTATTTCCTGGTTGTTTGTTTGTTCTTATGACTGCCAAATGGCCCCATTATAAGCAAAAGGTTCTCTACCTCTGTTTTAAGTATACCGTTTCAGCTGATTTAAAATGAACGCACTAAAGCTGCAGTGGGACGTCTGACTAGTGGCCAATTTGTATAGGGGATGGCCTGTCGTTCTGAGTTAGGGAAATTCCTCTTCTTTGAAAAATTATATTTCGGAACGGTCTGAAATCCAAAAAAGTTCTATCATTTCTTCGTTTTCAAATGTCAACATGCTTGAAATTTTCGTTATAGAAATAAAACAATCCAGAAAACCATTATTTTATGGCTCCTTGGCAAAGCTGAAACATATTGTGACACAATGAAAGAAACAAAAAAATATTTAAAGGTGGTGCTCTTTTTGTACAAATGGATCAATACGATTTGCCTGTTTCCCCTGCCTTTTGCTCCACCCTTATGGAGTAGCGGTTGGCTGATAGCCTAATATGGTTTTAATTTATTTTTAATGATAGCTCATGACTAACTGCCTGAGATGGCTTTTGAAGAGCTTTTGAAAACTTTATGGGGTATCTCTGTAATACATAATAATAAACATACTCCTGCTGTACTCTCCGGAGCGGATCATTGATATTGCAAGTTAGTGGGCGTCCGAACCTCCATGCATACGTACTTGACTTTGCCCCCTCCCCCCAAACAAAATTTCTTGGAGTCGCCCCTGATCTTTTGCACTCCTTAGCCTGCTGACTCGGTGTAAATGGGTCGCCTTATTTTTTTCATAATGAGTCACCACCGAATTCCTCAATAACGTTGGACTACCTAGACTTCAAAAAGGTATGAATCTTTTTTTCAAATTCACACGGACCCCTCAGACATTGATCCGTATATGACTTTCAGGATACTTGCACCTAGTGCCCTAAACACTCCAACATAATAATTTCTACAAGCGATCCTGTTTTGTTTTCAACATTTTCGCACACTGCTAAACGTTATTGTTTAGGACTACACACCATTGTATGATGAATAGGACACGGTTATTCAATTTTGACATTTCCAAATATTTAGATTAGGTTAACTCACGTATGCGTATGAAGCCATGTTCGGACAACTGCCTACCCGCCCCCTCCGATCCTACCCGCCCCCTCCTATCCTACCCACGATTCTTATAGGAATAGGAGGCGGGGATTGGGGATGCAGCTCCCAACCAAACGTTCTGAGAAAATTCGGGCAAAATGCTGAAAATTTTTCGGACTGAGCAGCGCTGGAGGAATCATGCATGGTGTTCGTGACGTTGGGGTTCCTTTATGGCCCCTTGTGGGTTCCAGGGGAGACGCCCCAATAGTTCTGGGGGTATTTACAAAATTGTGACCACAAAATAAGGCTTCTAATTAATTCCATTCATGCTGCACAATTGAAATTAATGTTGAGACAACTATCTTTCAGGTAAGCCACCAAGAGTAACTGCTCACAAGAACGGTGCATCTACGGACTCGGATCCTGGGCCTGGGCGGGAATTAGAAAAAAGAAGCCTTTGTTTGTAATTGAGAGGGTTTTAGTGCCCCCAAATTACAACTATGACAAATATGTCATGCATTTTCTTCACCAATAAATGAGAAAAGGTTAATGCTCGCTGAGAACACCCTGGTGCACTCGCTAAGCGCGAAGGACATTCTCGGATTCAGCATACAAGAAATTTTCATGCAAATAACAATACTTCTTATGGAGGTATTATCACTTCATGAACCCTGGTGTGGAGGATGACTCCTCCTCGGTGAGGACCCTCCAGAGCAAAGTTCCCCTTGCAAATTTATTTAAAATAAACGAACATTAGCCTAAAAGATGGAAGCAATTTAGTTATCCTCATATGTTACTGGATGTGGGTTTAAAACATATAATTGGTCTAAATGATGTGAGAATTGTGTTGAATGGAAAGGACATGGCCGCAGTAACCTCATAGCTACGGAAGCCGAGAAGTTCGGTATGGTAAAAAAAGGCACCTAAATTTCGCTGTACACCATTCTAACGGGTGTTGTGAACAGAGAAATTCGAAACAGAAGAGGGGGTATTTCAATAACGTTTCATTATGTTATGAAAGGTACTGCATATTCTCAAAAGTAATGGATGAGTCTCAATGTAACTAGAGAGCAGAGCCGTTTGGACAAGAATAATTCATTCTGTTCCGTAGATGTTGAAACAATTAATCTTTAGAGAAAGGCAGTGCACTGCAAAAATATACAAAAATACTGGCGCGCAAAGCGCGCCGCAAAAAATTTAGTTTTGAGAACATTCTGTTCAATTTTAGTCCCCGAAGAAGATAGTGGAAAGAGGGAAAGTGGGTCCTCGTGTCCAAATCGACATATAAAGGGTGTTTGTGCACCATTTTTTAATACCCAAAATCTCACGGGGGCAAGGCAAACTGCCGCGCCGACGACCCTGTACAGCACGCAAAAATATAACTTTTCAGATGTTTCCCAAGAGATAATCATACCAAAGACCTTAAAAATTGAACCTATTGCCATTGTGCTTGGTGATCAGCAATGGAGTAGGGAAAACAAACCAGTGAGCCACAACTGGAAAAAGGCCGTGGCCGGCCCGACTTAAACCAATTGGTTACAAAGTAAGCCGTAAAACCTCATCTAACTAACCCAAGAGGTAAGGCTCAAGTAACCAATTTTTTTTAGCAGTAAAAGTATTGGTTGCTTATTGAGTTGCCACGCCTGTAAAATTTTCTTGTTCTTTCCCAACAGTCGATGTGCAGACTGATCGCCGATGTCTACTGATCATAAGACTGGTAGACGGGAGCGGTGTTTCATCTCTCCCCCACCCCCATCTGCCCATCAAGGGCAAGGATGACCACACGAAGATCATTCTCCAAAGTCATATCATTGAGATTTTCATTCACGATGGTATCAAAAGTATTCAGAGCTCTAATCATTTTTAGAATCGAAATGAACAACTTCTAATTACCAACATTTAAAGGCCTTTGCCAAGCCCAAGTCTATGATAGTACCTGTCCATGTCCTTGTGTAGAATCGAAGTATCACTCTTATAAAGGAAAATAAAATACTTTGCTACGGAATTTACAGTATTATCACAAGATTATCCCTCCTGATCAAGGGCGTGGATCCATCTCCAAAAGTGTGGGGGGGGGGGACTTTTCACTATTTGCGAATCACTGTCCTGGGGGAGGGTCTAAGGGAGGGAATCCCCCTATCTTATGAAGAAAAAATTAAAATTGGAAGGTGTCTAAATGGCAAATAGTGCCATATTTGGGCGAAATTTAGCTTTTATATGTAGTGTTAATTCGTAATCACAGTTTTGGAAGTTTTCATCATTTTTGAAAAAGTGGGGGGGGGGGACTTTTCGGTAATGTCCCCCCTTCCAAAAAAGTGAGGGGGACGCGTCCCTCCATGATTCACGCCCATGCTCCTGATACTGGGGAGAGGTAAGCTATCAATACATCGGTGGTAAAAATAAGTATGAAATAATTGGACGGAGGACAGATCCTTGTGTAACTCCACTTACCAAAAGGAGGGTGCTTGGTAATCAGATATGAATAAAGAAAATCTTACATTCACCCTCAGAAATGGTGAGATACAAACAGCGGAACTTTGCAAGTTCCATAATGTGTAACGTTTCTTTATGGACTCTGGCGTGCACAATAACATCGTGCACTACAAAAGGTCATTCAACTAAAGCTTTGTTGTGTTGATCTCTTGGTGTTTTGTACAATTTAGCAAACATTCATTGGTGATTATGCAATAAGTCCATCCCCCTTTTCCAGGGGAAGGATACCTAACTTTGTATTCACCCTTTCAAAATGCAGCTTCGACTAAGTGATGTCTTTCTTGTCACTCATTTTCATTGTTGAATTACTTCAACTAAATTGTAAGTAGGACAACTTATACCTTTAAGAAATCCATGATGCTTCAACGGTAAAAGACATGACCAAAACTTCACCTCTAGAAACAAAATTAAACCAGAATGCAAAAATGCTTTGAGGTTTCGATGATGCATACTGTCCATGTTTTATTCGCAACAATACTATGTTATCCCATTTCTTTCAGTCACTGGTAAAATGCTATGTTAAGGTGTTGGGAAAATACAGTTATGTGTTCATATTTCATCTTGGGAATTCTTGGGAAATTTCGCATTTTGACCTTTGCAAGACCCCAGATGACGATCTTGTAAATTCTTGAAAATTTTTCCTTTTTGACCCATGGTGACCCGAGATGAAGGTCTTGGGAATTCTTGAAAAAATTTGCTTTTTGACCTGTGGTGACCTCAGGTTAAGATCTTGGGAGCTCTTGGGAAATTTTCCTTTTAGACCCCTGGTGACCCCAGATAAAGTCTTGGTTTTCAGAGTGTGACCCCTTGTGACCTAAGGTTAAGATCTTGGGAACTCTTGGGAAATTTTCCTTTTTGATCTCTGGTGACCCCAGAT
>WURT03511507.1:0-21587 GCA_009936505.3 Holothuria glaberrima | reverse complement strand
CTATCCTATTCAGAGGTAAACATATCGTGGTGTGTTGCTGCTTTGATTATGATTGTTTCATAGGCTCAATAATGTGGCAATGTCAGTAATAGCTCTCTTAGTCTATATCCTATATCCATGCAACTCCCCTCAATTCCATATGGATGCCAATTTTTTTATTTTTTAGTTCCTAAAATACTTAAATTTGGTGAGATATCCTGTGAAAATTTATGCTTCTCCATTATACCAAAATTTATCCCCCAGCTTCGTTCCCCCCCCCCCCCACTGCTCTCCAAGTCTGGTTACGGGCCTGTTCACTTCTTTTCTTGGACGTTTACATTACATTAAAAAACTATGCATAGCAAAATTGAGGGGGCCCTGCAGCCACCCCAGCCCCCCCCCCCGCTTCCGAAGGCCCTGTATGTTGTGAAACACCAGCTCACGATAGGATGAGATTTAGAGGCAATGCTTCTCTTCTACGTTGGGGTGTAAGTGGGGGATTTCTGTGCTTTTCACCACTCATGATAGCCGTATTTCTCTGCGGGGTCACAGTTAGTTTTACAGATTTAACGCTCTGTAAGTAAAACGTAGGCCTATTGAATTCACGGTTATCGTTCAGAATCAGAACTTGCACAAATAGTTATCAGTCTAAGTGATGGAATCAAGGCTCTGTTACTGTCCAGTTCATCTCAAATATTAATAATGAATATATCTTGCTTTCAAGTACTTCACCATACTTCACACCACAGTTTGTATTTACATTAGTGACATTAACTTGTGCCGGTCCTTGGTTAGAGCCCACCTAGGCTGTGTTACTTTAGTTGTACCTTGGTAGGCTCACCGCATCACCGGATGTATTACTGAAGCTTTATTACCAAAGACACATTCTGGGTGCTGGGCTTGTGCGGTGACTTTATGCACGTCTCACTCGTGTTGTAGCATGACAGTCCAAAAGCACCTGCAGACATACTACCGTGGATGTACCTCTGGTTTTGTGTGGAACCCTTGTAGGCGGTGTTGATGTAGCTGCAGCCTGACGGACCACCACCACCGGCAAACATATTACCGCGGTCATACTGCAGGGTTTGTGTAGTATTTATGCAAGTCACGCTGTTGTTGTTCCTCGGTGCCCCAGCTTGCTGTTGTTGATATGCAGCCAGGTCTACGTAGCCTCCATGTACGTAGGCATTGCTGCTGTAGCCAGATGAGTTTGGTGGCCCAGCATTACCGTTAGGTGCAGAACCATTACTATACTGCTGAGCCTGAAGGTAAACATAAATAATGAATTCTGCAATTACTATTCATATTTTTACATGAACTTGAACATCAAGATAGTTTCAAAAAGAGGCAGGGGCAATTTAATTTACTACCATAAACCTGTGTGAGCACTGTTGAAGCAGGGAATTGGTTGGAGCTAATTCTTAAATGAAATATTAATTGCATAAACTGCAAAGTACACATTTAGGTGGCTGGCTTTAGAGGCACGGGGAGAATTGCGTCCTAAAATCGTTGTCTCCGTTTTTTATAAGAAATTATTATGGTATAATTAGGAATATGTCCAAATTTTGACGTACGACAGTATTCTTTGCATTGACCGACTGCATGGTCAAGTGGTTAGAGCATCCGACTTGCAGCCGAAAGGTCAGGGGTTCGAATCCTGGCCGGGTCATAACAAAGACTGTAAAAATGAAACCTACTGCCATTGTGCTTGGTGCTCAGCATAAGCAATGGAGTAGGGACATAAGCGTACGGGACTCTTCAAATTTGGGGGGCAGAAAATTTTTGCCCGAATCTCAAAAAGGTGCCCAAAGTCAAGGGCGTGGATCCATCTCCAAAGACGGGGGGATTTCAACATATACGAATCGCCGTCCTGGGTCTAAGGGGAGGGGTGTCCCCCTCCCCTTTGGAAAACTTTTGCTCACGTAAGGTGGGCTAGATGCAAAATGGTGCTACATTTATTGCTAAATTGGAGTTGAATATGTTTCCAAGAATTTCTACTTTTTTAGGGAATCTTTTCATCTTACTTGTTTAAGAGAATTTTTTACTCAGTTCTTCGGGTAAATCAGAACCACACTGCGCGAAGTAAATGAACAGTAAATTGTTAGACTACATATACCATTAGCAAGTTTACTCATATCTTGTTAAATATGGATATGGAAGTGATTAGGACTGTGCATATCAGAGGCTTTTCAAAAGTCTGATAGAGGTGATACTGGCAAATAACTACATGCGCGCGGAGCGCGCGAAAATTTTTTTGCACTTTTTTCGGGAATTCGATCAAAAATTCGGGAACTCAGTGAAATTTGGACAATCTTTTCACTTTTTCTTCATCTCTGCCGAAATTTCACCTACTCTGTGCCCGAATTTTGGTTATTTTTTGCCCGAATTTTCGACCTCAGAAAATTTGGGGGGCAGTCTGCCCCCCTGCCCCCCGCCTCGTACGCCTATGAGTAGGGAAAACAAGCCAGTGAGCCACAACTGGAAAAAATGCCGTGGCCGGCTCGACTTAAACCAATTGGTTAGAAACTGAGCCGTAAAACCTCATCTAACTAACCAAATCTAACCAAATCTTTGCATTCCCAAGTATGATTTTATTTTATGTTGCATAGGGTTATTTCTACATTTGGAAATAAGCCCTCCTTCAACTTTGTATGATAGAGTTATTTCTACTTTTGTAAAAACACTCCTTCAACTCCACACTACAAACGTGATATGAATTTTTCAGGGCCACTCGACCGCTGTTCATATGAGTTAAAAGAGTGCGAAGTATTTTTTTCTAGGATGTTTTGCCCCCCCCCCCAACGAAAACCCACAAAAAACTTCTTACAACCGCACTTACAGCATACGATTGCTCAATCATCAATCAATGCAAGGTTCGTTGCTTTTATCTTCAGAAATAAATGAAAATACAGTGGCGGGTTTGGGAGGGAAACTAGACCATGGCCTAGGGCTCCGCGCCCTAAAAGGTATAACATTGACACACTTTTTACAATAAGCATCTGTAAAATTGTAAATTAACATGACATTTAATATTCCTAATCTGGAGACATGTATTTTGTGAATTAGAAGTGATCTAACGCTACTCAAAAGTAAACTTTCAGTGTCCGCAGTCCCACTGGCCAATGTCCCCTTCCCCTCCTATCTTAAATCGGCCCCTATGTAACTCGACTAGGCTATTACCCTGCTCTGTCTCTGGCTGTTTCCAAACCACCGAAGAGTTGAAAAAATCACTCCACTCACTGATACGATGAATGCAATGATGAACATAACCACAATCTCAATGTTGGAAGGAATAAGATCTCGAAAACCAAATCTAGTATACCAATACCTCTGTGGGAAAGATAACAAAAAATGATTACATAAAAAGGTGATGTGATCATAGGCGTCATAGGAGGCTGCTTTCAGACGTTTTGGTAGGGAGTATTCGAAGGGGATGTTGCTTGCCGGGAGGGATGACACCTCTACTCGTTGAGAAATGTTTTCTTTTTCTAAGTTATCATGGATCCAAAATGGCCTTATCTTTGGTAAAGCTTTGGACAAATTACATGATCTACAATTTTAATTTTTTACTGAATTTAAGGCTTTTGTATGGCCCCTCTAAATGGCCGTTGCGGGCTTCACCCTAGAGCTCTTAGTACGCCACTGGGGGAACCACTGGCGATAGAGCAGGCCTTGCAAAACAATGTGCCGTCCAAATGTCTCAGAGATGGGAGGAAATAACATTTACATGGGCATCGATTTGGGGCGACAGATTACATGTCCCCCCCCCCACTTTTTTGAGAGTGGGGACGCTAATACATTTGTCCCTCACTTCTTGTGACCTGAAACTGGAAAGTTCGGTAACCAAAAAAACTACATGTAAGCGAGTAGTGGTGAAGACATAGATATGCTCAGAAAGTATTCCACATGGCTCTTTCAGGTTTGTAGGCAGTAAGTTCTGTAACAATTCTTTTTATAACTTCAAAACATTTTCGCGCGCTACACACGCTTTCATTTTCAGTTCTACCTAGCTGTTACGCCCGCCATTTCAAACATATTGGATTTATTCAACGTTAGAGCTTCCATAAATATTGTAGTCGTGGTTCTAGAGAAACACGAAAATGCAACGTTGCGAAGTTATTACCTCTTTTACCTATCTTTTGGAAGATTCTTTCAACCTCACCATCGTGGCAAACATATGTTGCAAGAAAAAAGATTTTTCAGTTTCGTCAGGGAGCCTTAATTGGTAAGATAAAGAATGTAGCATACTCCCCGACGAAGCCTTCGCAGTTGCCCCATCAAATTTCTTGGTTTGTTCTTAAGTTGGGCAGATTCTTCAATAAAAACCCAAGCTTTTTCACCTTTTCTTTAAGAAAACAAAAATAAAAAATCTTTTTTCAATATAACCCCCACTTTTTTCGGCGCGCTTTGCGCGCCTTCGGTAACCCATTGCATCTGTCGGTGCTTAGAGCCGCTGGCCCCCAGTCAGGGCGCTTGGCCCCATGTAGGCAGATCCAATCACCACCCCTGGCTGAGCCTGAATGTGCATGCAGTTTTCTTTTTGGACAATGAAGTATACCCTCAATTTTCATAGTAACCCTAAATATTAAAACATTTGGCAACATTCTGCATCTGGGCCCCTCCTCTTAGACTCCTCACCAGGATGGGAGAGAAGTTTTAGGCCAGATGCCCCCCCCCCCACTTCCAAAATCAAATCGACGCCCCTGGCTCACATTTAGACCTTAAAGTTGCATATTTCGTACTTAAGTTAGAAAAAAAATAAGATTTAAAGGCAAAAAGTTGGATTGGATTTAAATAGAACGTGCAGCTACCACAATTTTAATGATTGTACTCGGGTATGCTATTTCATGAGTGGCTCTTGAGAATCATGTAACAACATGCTTCTCACTGAGTTTTGAAATACAAGTACATAGTCACTCCTGGTTTACCTTTAATATGCAATATTTATGTTCTGAAATATCCAAGATTAATGAAGTGAAATTAGAGGATGTTTGTGAGATAAAGCTTTTGTTTCAAAATAAGTTTGCCGTAATTACTTATGCTATTTACTTTAAAAGTAGAAAAATTACTTTACAAGCTCATTGAGTGTAGCTAATAATTGGAGGTTATCATTGACTATTTTATCCTAAGCCAGTGTACATGCCGGTGTATTCATGCGTGTATTTTGTTTGTAGGAGGAACAAGGTTCGTGAAGACTGTAACTTACATAAAAACTAGTCACGGCGGGGGTCCGGGGGCCTCCCAGGGAAAATTTGGGGACCTTGAAATCATAATTTGGACAGTGAATATTTCAGCAATTCAGTATTTTTTTCTCGAGTAGGCCAACTTTCATTTACGATTTGGAAATCATGTAGGGGGTAGTTGCTCCTCTGCCCCAGCAGGCTAAGGCCTTGCACGTCCAAAATATAACGAGGAACCAGACTGTATTTCCCAAAATAAATGTTCCAGAATTTTCCTTGCTCTTCTGGGCCAATCACAGACATAGTTTAAAGTTGAACAGTGTTCAACCAGGGAGGTGCCTGGTTGAACACTGTGTTTAAACAGGGAGTATATAAGCGCTAATAAAATTTCAACCACCTTTTGTCGAATCATTATAGCATCGTGGAGGACAACACTTAAATACAACTTATACCAATTAGGGCAGTATTTTACAATTTTGTTAAATATCATTGACAGATCAACCCTTTACCACTGTTGGCCACCGATATGTGAATATTTGTGAGGCTGATGAAGCTACATAGGCTTCTTAAGAACTTTTTCTAGCAGCAGTTTTTCTGCAACAACCACCTTAAGTGCTAAATGAACACGAGGGTTTTCAAGGAAAGCTAATGGTTCACTCCATGATTACCTGAAAATGAAGAAATTCAATCTCGGAGAGAAGGAGAGTGATGCTGGCATATGCGAAATACAAGGCGGATGTGATGCTTGTCACCATGTACGCAATGATCTACGGAAGTAAAGAACAAAACTAATTTTCAATTTTGAAAAAAAAATCAAAGCTAGAACGCCAAAGCTTTTTAAAAGTGTATGTGAGTGTTGATGGGGGGAACACGGCCCTGACCAGACCCCGCCAGTCAGGAAGCCACCTAAGGGAGACATTCGGGGATCACATACGGTAACGTCGCTAGAACAGTTTGGAGACCAGATTATCCGTGGTGTTGTGTGAGGCATTTTCCCCAATATTAATCCACTACATGGCTGTTTCCACCATTCTCTAGTTTGATGTCATTGAATCAGCTATCTTGCAAGCTATAGAATAAAGGTGTGGCAATTAGTTTCGTTAGGGTTCTGGAAAAATGAGTATGTGGGGGAGGAAAGACCAATCTATTTCACTTTCAAAAGTGATAGGCATGCCCCACCCACCGCCTTGTCCCATTCACTTTCCTTAAACAAGATCTCTTGACATTAAATGTACCTCCCAATAACAGACCCCCACCATAATCTGGTCACGTGATACCAGAGTAATGCTGCTTTTATTTCGGGGATAATAATCGATACAGCTCATGTGGTTGAAGACATGTTGGAGTAATAAGATGGAAAGAATCTGTCCAGGACATGACCGAACCCCATAGTTCCTCCACTGTAAGGTAGGTTTAGAAGCCCTGACTAGTCCCAACGTATCCAGACCCATTTCTAAGCTTTGAGGAGATCAAAGACCACATATACCCCCAAGAAACCCGAACGATTATTCCCTGTTACCAGTCTAGAAAGACTTCTACTGTAAGGATTTTTCCTTTTCGTAACAGAAACTACGCCTCCCAGAGTGGCAAAAATATTAAAAACATAATATATACATATATAAATTTAATAAATATTAATATATAATTAATATACATACATGAATTTCCTACTTTTTCATTTTTCTTGAAAGGCCTACTTTTCAGGTCCTTAAAAAGTGCTATCATTTCCCCTCATACAAATATTCACAGTTTTTGTTTGTATCAGGATATTTATAATAATCTTACTTTTCTCTTGGAAACTTCCCCTCATTTCGCAGAATTATGATCAAATATTAAAGTATTTAGCCCAAACATTGTAGCAAGTCACTACTGTATTTTACAAAAGTCCTGTGATTTGTACTCTTTCGCACAATATACCCAGGAAATGCATTTTCTTTGTGGAAGTACCGAGAAATATGTGTAGGAAATTTTTTCTCAAGAGCTCATTTCCTGCTATCGAGGCATATCCCAGATTGAAAATTTTCTCACCTCAGCCCCAACTTTAGAGGGGCTGAGAAGGACTGTGTTTGATCATGTATTCTAGATCTTTGAAAATCTCACCTTGACAGCTATGGTAATGTGAAAATCGTCATTGTGTCACCAACCAAAAGGCGAAAAGCTTATGTGCAGGGGCAGTGAGTAGACATTACTAGTATAAAAGAGATGTGTTCAAGCTTGATTATTGACTCATTTGAGAGCCTGAGTATGCAATAATCCTTTCAGTGCGCGAAAATTCAATTTTAGTATAGCTTCCCCGTACTCAAAATCCATATATGGGCCAGGTATAAAATTCCATATATGGGGCAGATATGGATATGATATCTGGCCCATATCTGCACCAGATATGGAATTTATATCTGGCCAGATAAGAAATTGTGCAGATATTCTCCAGATAAGAGCCAGAACTTTATATAAGCCATATATGGACCAGACAAAATTCTATCTGGCTCAGACTTTATGAACAGATAAAATTTTATCTGGACCAGTAATGGTCCTAATATGGGCAAAATATCAGTTCCATACCTGGCCCATGTCTGGACCAGATATGAAATTTATATCTGGCCTTGTAAAAATTGGGCAGACATAAGCCAGAACTTGATATTGACTCAGATTTTATCTGGGCCAGATAAAATTTTATCTGGACCAGATAAGGTCCCTATGAAATATAATAGGGCTAAGACTTATCTGAGCCAGGGACCACATCTGCTTCAGGTATGAATCATAGTTGGACTTTTAGCCCACACTCCCTACAGACAAGACACCAGCTTTTTTTTTTCAAACGTCCCCTCGACTCTCTGGCGAACGGCCAAGAGGCGAAAACCAAACAATACTCCCGAAGGAATTCTGCTTCCTTAAGGAGCTACGTCCCAAGGGACAACTCAACTCAACATGACCAACTAAACGGCCCGGCGTGCGAAGTGCCGTTCTAGACTGGCTGAATAGAACAGACTCCGCCAGTGCTCCTTGCGCCATGACGCCGCTTTTTTCAAAAGTCTCCTCGACTCTCTGGCGAAGAGCCAAGGGACGAAAACCAAACAATACTCGTGTAGGAGTTGTGCTCCCAAAAGAAGCTGCGTCCCAAAGGAACAACTCAACTCATTAGGACCAACCGAACGATCCCAGGGGCCATGACACCAGCAACAACTATTTCTAAGGGCCCTGTAGGGACTTACTTAAATTAGCCGGTTGAATTGACTGAAGTACAGAAAGTCGACATCCTTCATAATAGTGAGCGAAAAAATGCTTTAAAGTTTCCTTTTTAATGAGATCACAGTGATCTATGCGTTTTGTTTATACTTTGTTATGTAATTTACTGTATATGTAGTTTGCTGCTTGGTGAATATTTTCCTTTTAACTTGATCAATCATGGAAAATGAAGTTTAAGGTACTGGCTCCTCCCAAATATGCAAATCATTTGCATAAGCTTGGTTAGTTCAATGAAAAGGTGTACCCACTAAATGACTACAATGTCTTGGTAGGTGCCCCTGTATCCAATTCATGTCTCAAGGTGGAAAAAGTATAATTAAAGCATCAAATAAAAACAAGATATAAAAAAACTGACCAAACACTCATTTGCGTATCTAGCATGGATTTCTATCAAGTTATGTCCTGCTTGGTATGGCCATATAAAACCTGATCTATACATTTGGCTAGGTTTTATCAAGTTAGATCTGGTTTGATATGGCCATATGAAACTTGATTTGCATATCTGACATGGGCTCTTTATCAAGTTTTATCCGGCTTGATATGGCCATATAAACCTTGATTTGTATACCTGGCATTGGACTTCATCAACTTGAATTTGGCTTGATATGGCCATATGAAACTTGATTTGAATATCTGACATAGGTTCTTTATCAAGTTATATCCGGCTTGATATGGCCATATAAACCTTGATTTGTATATCTGGCATTGGTCTATATCAAGTTATACCTGGCTTGATATGGCCATATAAAGCTTGATTTGTATATCTGACATTGATCTTTATCAAGTTATATCTGGCTTGATATGGCCAAATAAAGTCTTTATTTAGCCAGATATATCCAGATATAAAGCCATATATGGATTTTGAGTAAGGGTATACTTTTTTCTTTTATCTTTGCCACAGGGTGGTGCATGACCACTAACTCGTCCATTGACATGCAATAGTATACTAAATCAACCCAATTGAGAGTCTACTGTGCCTAGCAAAAATTTTGGCCAGAGATAGCCTATTGTCTTAAAGCTGACAAGTTGTTCCTCCATTACACTTGTAATTTTTAGGACCATAACTGTTACCATTTTTTGCAAACACAGCTGAGATCTTCCATGTTTCATTTAGACGTTATGGCTTAAAAATACACCCTAGAACATCTCTTCACTTTCCCCTGTGTGAAATTTTAAAATGATCAAAGCTGGATTTTCACTTAATTCACATCATTATAAACTTTAGGCATACTAAGTCATTGTATCCCATCCAAAATAGGTTGGCGGGGAAGAGACTTTGGACTCTAAATGTTGGGGAACTAGTTCGGAGGGCGGGGTAACACTTTGAGTGTGCATGCACCACGTTTGATGGTACCATAGTGCCTTAAAATGGGTTTAAGTTGAGATGGCTCCTTCATGTGCCTTTACTAATAGTACGGTACTTCTGGAGAGTGCGTTGTGTCGTCCAGTAACATTACTCTGTAATGGGATATGTTATGAGACTAAAGTTGCATACAGTAATTTATTACAAGAAACAGATAATGGAAGGCGGTTGACAACCTAAAATGTGATTATCATAGATAATGGCATAAAATATTCATAAAAATCACAGACATGAAAAAGCCTTAAACCCATAATGAAAGTAGCATAAAAAGCATTAATAAAATTTCCTTAAAAGTGGCCGGGAGGCTTGTAGAAATCTACGTGAGGTTCGATATTGCATTTTACTTTTTCAAAGAGCTATCAATCCAACCAAATGGTTTCGTATAGAAAGGCTCGACAGAACTTTTCCTTCCCTACATGACCAAAATAGTAGAAGGGTCATAACCATCGATTGAATACCTAGGGTTCACAAACTCGGACCAATATCATATTTCTGAACACGCCGATTGACCTATCTACAGCCTCATTTTCAAGAGGGTAACCGGATTATTTTAAAAGTACTCCAACCGGTACTTTCCAGACTTAAATATCTATGTTAACTTTTGATAGTTTGGGAAGATTCCCATTGACATCACATGGATTCGGTTTAATGAAGCAACTACTAGTCATTAAACCTTACTTGGCATGATAACAAAGAAGACCTTCTTATCCTTCATCCCTTTAATTGAAAATATAGGTGGAGGAAGGGAGGGAGACAGGACTGGAGGGATGGAGGGCAGGCAGGCGTGCGAGCAACAGACCCGTAGCCAGAGAAGGTACTGGAGGGGCAAAATGGCTTCCAGGGGGTCAAAAGTTTTCAGGGAGGCCAATGTTCAAAAGTGTATTGATTCAATGCAACTTAAAACTTTCTAGGGGGCGAAAAACTTTTCAGGGGGCGTCACCTCCTTGCCCCCCCCCCCGGCTACTGACCTGGAAGGGAGGTAGGTATGAACTGTAAGACATACGACATACAAAAGTTGCATATGCTAGTTGCTGCAGCAAACTTACTATTACTTTCGATGAACGCAGAGGTTATGAGCTATATTTCTGTATACTTGCACATATGAAGGAGACATACTTGTAACATTTTGAGTCTCTTGCTGCTTTTTTGTACATTACGACAGATCAAGTGAACCGAAGGTATGCGTTTGGTTGGAAATCTTACACAATTGAGAATGCCTTTACCATCCACTTGTATTCACTTGCAGAATACGACAAAACAGACTGCTTGCGAGCAAATTCGATAGTAAGCACTTATCAAAAACTCTGCGAAGAAGTAACATGACTGCATACTGGCGATAATACCAAAACTCACAATTGGTTCCACAAGGAGCGAAAACATTGGGGAAATGCTTATCAACATTCAACCATTTTGACAAGCAAAATAGTAAATTTAATGTTTTTCAAGACTATGACAACTGCTAAATTAGGAGCATTATTGAATGCATCACTCCTCAGTATATTCCATTTGAAAAAAATCTTCCCCGTTGCCCCCATACAAAAAACAATTCTTTTAAAAGTTCGATTTTAGCAAAGAATTGTGGGAAACATGGAAAATTAACCAACCGCTCTCGCCGTTTAGAGGAATGGGAAAGGACACAATTTTTACAGATTACAAGACAATTGTTTAGACCCAAACGACAGTGTACATGTTTCAGAAACAAAACTTCAGGTAGACGTCCCATTTTCGGCCTCAGAATGATAATTTAAGAATCTGCAAAAATAAACTCCTTTTATTCTTGTGCTTTGCTTATCCCCACATTCCAGAGTGTGCGCATGCTCAGTCGAAACTGCGTAATGGCTTGTTAAGTATGCAAGCACAACAACTGATGCCCATTTACCACTGATCTATACGTAGGACTGGACTCCCCTCAGACATCTTCCTACGCCAGGAAAATGAAGAATTATCCTGCCTGAGAATTATCCGAGGGGAAACTTTCTGGGTGGGATTTGTCCGGGGCGAGTTCTCCCAAGGGGTACTTCTCTGGAAGGATATAGTCCGAGGGGAATCGTTCGTTGCAAAGGAGAACCGAACATGAACTTTCATAATCCAAAGTCAGAATAGGAAAAATGGATTCATAATTTTGAAAAGGAGTAGCATGGTATCATACAATTGAACTGAATTTCATTCAATTCATAATAATTAACTATCTGTCCAGAGAAAAGTTTGTTTCCTAAGGGTCTACTTACCATACACGTAGATTTACTGGCAAGACCAAGTAATCCTGTCAGGATTACGAACTGTTGAAAGGAAACGAAAATATGTTGCAAAGTATTTTATTATCTCCAACTGATAATATGTGAGTGAGGTGTGCATTATCTGACATGTGGCCTTCAAAAATGTTTCTTCATGCTGTATTGGTGGCGTTATAAGTTATTAAAGAGTGTTATTAAAATGTTTTTACGGATTTTACGTAACACGTAGACAGCCTATATCACATCAGTTGCATATCCCGACGAATCAGTGATGAGGACTTTAAGTATATGTATATGATACCCAATTTCCTTCCTTCTGTGAAACTTACCGCTCCAATCAAGATTCTTATAATGACGACATCACTCTCTTCCCATCCAAGGGCGGCAGCAACGATGATAATAGCGCCAACAATAAGGTTCACACTTCCGCAGATTCGACGGCCTGCTAAACCCTTCGTCGATTCCATTACTTGAAATCACATAATTGACGAAACAATTTTCAAATGTACACCGTTCCAAAAACTTGGCCTTTTGAAAACTACATGTGCACCCAACAAGTGTAAACAATCAAAATCCAGCTGAATTTGGTACCGAAATGGTGTTACTAAAGTAGTCAGAAAAAAATTCATATCCAAGAGCTAGTATCAGTGAAAGATTGGGGCAAAACATTAACTTTCAATAATTTGGCTAGGGACGGACCCTTTGGTCCCCTGTAATACTTGGTGATAGTTGTGATAGTAAGACGGAACAGCGTTTATACATTTTGTCTGGAAGTTGGGTGAATATATGACTTTTCATCAACTCAAATATCACAAAAAACGATAAGCTCACAAAGGTGCATATTCTGATTAGCAACACATTTAAAGATACAAATATTGTGCACATTTCCTCTTTAATACGTCGAGAAGGAAATACTTTTATTCTGTCCTCCCGTGAAGTTTGTCATCCGCAGTGAAATTTGCTACACTTGGTGTTTGCAGGAGAGATGATCCCATCCCATAATTTCGTTACAGAAGAAGGGGTGCCTTAAATACTATGGCAAAACCCGCACTATATCCTTATATATTGGTGTGTGGGCCTCACCCAGACAGCACAGTAATGTTGGGCCAACATTGGCCAGACAGTTGGGCTAGTGATATCTGAATGGTTGGGTGCTCATAAGAGAAAGGTTGGACCTACAATCAATTATATATTGGGCCAAAATTTTGACTACCAAAGGTCATGCCATTGGGCCAACGTTAGAAAATAAGTTACTCGATTGTTAGTTCCAGCATTTGCTTAAATAAGTGGCACCAACTGTTAGCTAGCAACCATTTTGCCAACATTTAACCAATTTTTATGACCGACGTTTTAAGGATGGTTGGCACAACGTTGCACAACTACACTTTCCCTCGCTTTTTAATCTTTCTCCCTATTAACTCATTACGGATACCCATAACGAATTATTTAAGAGACGATAACCAAGTTTTACAAGTTTCAAACCATTTTCATGTCAGCCATTTCTTTTTTCTAAAAGTCCCCTCGACTCTCTGACGAAGAGCCAAGGGAAGGAAACCAAAACATTTACTCCCGAAGGAGTTCTGCTCCCAAAAGAAGCTACGTCCCCAAGGTACAACTTCCCTCAAACTATTTTCATAATAGCCACTTTCAAACGTTGTAGAAGGATTTGATTTAGAAATTCACATATAAAAAAAGGTTGGTCTGGATACTATATATTCAGTGAGGTTTTTATGTTATTATTAACGATTAATAATACAATTTTCTTCAAGATATTTTAATTTCTCCGTCTTAATGTTATATTATACGATTGAGAAACATGATTTCCTGCAAGATTTCACCATTGCTAGCCACAATTTATTTCAATTAGACCTGCATTAAGTGATAAACACAAATGTCTCTGGAAAATTTCGGAATGATCCATTCATATGAAAGCAATACAAACCTGGCGTTCTAATAGAATTTTACAGCATTTTAAAAAATTTTCTCAAATTGGGCAACAATTCCCACAGTTTAAGTGAACGTTTTGCAAAATATTCACTGTGAATGTTAAATTTAGAAATAGCTGTTATTAAACGAATTATGAGGTTGACTTCATAACAAAATGACCAACATAGTATTTTACTGGAGGTCCACTGTGGTAAAAGTTGGGCCGCTTACTGCTTGCCAACCGAAACCAATGTCAGCGTTTAGCAACCCATACCGGCAATCCAGTGTTGGGGTTGGGCCAACCATAGTTTGAAGGACGACTTTTAAGTGTCTTTTTTAGTTTAAACAATTTTCAATTCATATGCTGTTGCTTTGCTTTACATTTAACATGATAAGATTACAGATAAATTGCAGAGGATAAATTTTGAACCTCGATTTAATGTTTTAACAGGTCTATAAATAAAGTCACTTATACCGTTTTATTACGGTATTACTGTTAAGGGCTCTTATATTGCTGTTTACCGTGAAGTGGATGAAGTGGAAAGGGCAGTCCCGAGATCAAGAATATATCGGGACGGTGAAAATCCTTTGGATTTTTACCCAGATCATGAGATTTACAAGAGATTTCGTTTTGATAGAGTGGGGATACTTTTCATTACGGATCTTCTGGCTGAAGATATGATTGAACCACCCACTAACAGGCCACGCAGTTCCTGCCTTGCTACAGGTTTCCATTACTCTAAGGTTCTATACTTGTGGAAGCTTTTAACAAGTTGTTGCAGATATAATTAGAATACATTGGAGTACTGCTTGTCCGATTATTCACAGGGTTAAAATGCTCTCCTAAGATTTATGAACGAATTTGTGAGATTTCCAGCGAACAATTAACTCCCAACTGTTAAAGGCAATAGGCAATCGCCCCAAAATTTGCTTTGAAACACCAGCAAATTCTTGCAAATCTCCTCTTAATGCATTACTGTACAAGCACCTTTGAAGACATTTTAAACATAATTATTACAAACAGTAGGTAAAGCAAGGAGAAATTCTCACTGAATTTCACAATTCACTAACAAAAGTGTTGTCACATGATCAAAATAGGCCATTCATAGACCAGGGTGACGGGACTTACAAACTCTGATTGAGGTGACTTCATTTTCCCTTTAAAGCTACATTCTATGAAATAGCCAATTTCCCTAATGTTATGGGAGCAGTTGACGTAGCACATGTGAAAATCATCGCACCACATCAGTATGAGGCGGATTATGTCAACAGGTAGAAATTTCCACTCGATATGTACAAATGATAAGTTATGCCAGGAGGAGAATTACAAACATAGTGGCAGGATGGCCAGTGGGAGTACTCATGATCTTAGTAGAGAATTGTCTCCTGAGGATGTGTTTTTGCGTCAAGAATTCCTCAGCAAGTACCTCTTTCTCCTCACAAATTGGACCCTCTTTTTAACTGCGATGTTTATATCCCATACAACACTATCCAGTGTACACATTACACCACCTATGTGCTTGCTCACTTCCAAGTAAAGTAATTCCTTAAGTAAGTGATTCCCCGGGAATTCCCCAGTGTGAGCTATTGTAACAGTGAATTCTATTGGTCAATACACAAGCTAAACAAAGCTCTAGACATAAGAAAAATCCTACAGAATTGAGGAATTTCCTATTGTTTGAGAAAATTCTTAGCTGATTAAACTCTTAAGGTGTTTTGTACATACCACTTAAAGGGTTTCCTGTGCTAAGATTTCTTTTAAGAAGTAAAGGACAATTTTCCACTTAAGATAAGGATGTTTTGTGCATATCGGCCCAGATCTCTTGTGATTTGGTTGAAGAGGACAGAAAATGTTCCGTCCTCTCATATTTTGTCAACGATGGTAGACTTTTTACCTCAATTGACCACGAAAGGCCAATTTTCTGGCGCATTCCGAGAGGATTTATTGCCAAACACATTCATGGTAACCGGTTAGCTATTGAGACATTACCAGAAAATATTTCATGCAATTACACATTCAGGGCTTTCAGATTAACGCACGGAATTGAAATATCCTCACGCAACCCTTCGTGTTGCCCCAGCACTCTAAGTATAATTTATTTTATAGAGGCACGAACCAGAATCCTGTCCAGCAGTCAAATATTTGACTTAACTTACTTAAACTTGAAGTTGCCAACATTGAAAAAGTTTGGTTAATTTTTCAGCCAGTCCAATGAAACATCTGTTAGGATTCAGGTCGGTGCCTACACGGGTTCTGGGGAAATTTGAAAGTGTATTTTTCAGCCTATTCCGTCCGCTCAAGCTGATGCCTAACACCATTACGTGGATAATAAAGAAATCAATGTCCCGAAAGTTGTGTTACTTTTCTCCTTTCACACGCTTCGCCTACTACGAAAGTGACTACCGTGTAGTCTGATATCTTTACAAGTTTACAAACAGATTCAACTATTCTTTTCATGCACGTTGCACCACAGAACTTCATTGGATTGTCGGGAATGTCGACCATTTTATACATGCCTTTTAGGTCTTCTATACAAGTAGATCGTTTTGAGGTTTCCAAACCATGTTCCCCAACCCCACAATATCTCACACATGAGTCATTACACTTCACTTTATTGATGTTTCATACAATTTGCACGAATCATATTTAAAATTTGGTGTAGACCTACATACATATGAATTATATAGGTCATTTGAAATAAATCAGTTCAAAAGGCATTCATCTCTTCTCTACAGCGGGCGCTCTCATTAATCGAAGCCTACAGCTTCGATTTTTGGATTTGCTCAGTTTGTCACGCGACTTTGTGCCTTCGTTTATGGCTCTGCGAATGAATTTTTCAGTGTGATAGTTCTCAACGTGAACACAATGACTACGAACATACCGTAGGCGTAAGAAGCTGTTCAAGACCTGGGGCTGAACCTTGTTTCGGATCGCCGTCCTGAGGGAGGTGTCCCCCCCCCTTTTTGGAAAATATGTTGATATTGTAGGTCCTTAGATGCAATTTGGTGCATTATTTTGGAAAAAAATTAAGGTAAATTAATGCATATTTTTGACATTTCTTAGTCGTTTGGAAAATGTTTTTGATATTTTAGGGTCGTAAGTTGCAATTTGGTGCATCATTTTGGAAAATTTTAAAGTAAATTACTGCAAAATTTCGACAATTTTTAGTCCTTTGGAAATATTTGTGATATTTGTGGGTCCCAAGATGCAAATTGGTACATTATTTTGGACAAATTTAAAGGTAAATTACTGCACGTTTTTGACATTCTTTAGCCCTTGGGAAAATTTTTTGATATTTTTGGGCCCTTAGATGAAATTTGGTGCATTATTTCGGACAACTTTAAGGCATATTACTGCACATTTTTTAAATTTCTTAGTCCTTTGGAAAATTTTTTTATATTTGAAGGTCCTGAGATGCAATCTGGTGCATTATTTTGGACAAATTCTAAGGTAATTTTCTGCATATTTTTGACACTTCTTACAGAAGAGACAAACAACGGGTTTTCATGCCTGGAAAGTGGGGGACTTTAGCATACTTCAGCCCCCACAAATTTCGCTGGGGCTATCGCCCCCAGCCCCCGGCTTCCTACGCCCATGCAACATACCCTTTGGCGTACGCAGGATTTCTCTGAAGGGGCCATGCAGTATGGTGTGTGATCGCCGGCCTAGGGGAGGGGTCTAAGGGGAGGGGTTGAAAAATTAGGTGTCCTCAGATGCAATCTGGTCCACATGTGCTACCTTTTAAAAGTAAGATTCTAAAAAAGAAAAAGGGCATCAGGTGATCGACGGCCTGGGGGAGGGGTCTAAGCAGATAAGGGGTGTCCCCCTCCCTTTTGAAAATTTTTGAAAAATTAGGTATCCTTACATGCAATCTGGTGCCACATATGCTACCTTTTGAAAAATTACGTATTTTTAGGATCTAAGAAAAAAATTTGCATCCGTGAGGGGGGCCATGGCCCAATGCCCCCCCTGCATACGCCAGTGAACATACATAACATTCTTCATCTACCAAGCAGCTATATTGGCTTGTATCATGAAGTGGAAATTTTGAACATTTCCCCGATTTCACCAACTTAACGGTGATCCATTATGAATAATCAGCTCGTTGATGCAAATGGAAAGTCATGATCTTCTTGAAGGATGAGCCGTTACGCAGTGCTATTGAGTTTCTCTAGACTTTGTCAAATATTTTGTTTAATCGCTCATAAAGAGTCCCAGACTTGACGGCCGCTACGCAGGCTAATTCTGGCACTGACACCACGACCAAACCATCGAAAATCCCCGCTTGTTTAACACTCTGATCTGTCGTTAGAATCTGGTAGGTCTCAGCTTTAGCTGCGCATGCGCAAGTGGTCGAAGCTTGGTAGAAAGTGACTAAAAACGCCTTACAGGCGTCTGTTGCCTGTTTGAAAGATGAGTTTATAAGGTTGTGTTGGCAGCAGAACATTTTTGCTATGAGAAGTGAGCATGGTAGGCCGACTGCTCCTTTTTTGGACCGCAGTTACCAATATTCGATCCAGACTTGAAATCAAGTGGCGCAAATATTGGGCTTTTTTCTTCGTTTCATACCACCTTCAGTGGCTTCGATCTGTGCTTGCCTGCAAGTAAAAACCGTCTAGTTAATTGCCTGGACTTGCAAATGGTATAATTTCACTCCTAGGCACAATTATTCTTCGTATAGAGAAGTAACCGTCCGATCCTTTTTTATTTTGCTCACCCTGCACTTCCAAGTCGGTTGGGACAAAACTTGAAAATGGCTTAGATACGTTGGGAAAGATGTCCAAAGACATATTTTACATGTTTCCACTTTCCAAAGTTGCACATTTATGAATAATCACGGAAAATACACTACTTTGGTTGTTAGGGAAATGTTTCCCTAGCGACGGTATTTTATGCGCAGAATAAACACAAAATCCAAACTTCCAATGAGGGGAATACAGAATAAATGCCATTTCCTCTTTAAAAGAATACTCATGTGCATATATATATATATATATATATATATTGATTTATTACAAAAAACACATTTTGGTTGCTAAGGAATATTTCCCCAGCAATAGTAATCAGAAAGTAGAATAAACACTGAATCTTAACTTCCAATTATGGGAATACAAAAGAAATGTCATTTCCTTTTCAACATGAAAATAATTTATCCTCAATTTTGAAATTATCATGAAAAATACTTTTTTTGGTTGCTAAGGAAAATTTTCCTTAGTAACAATACTTAAAACGCAGAACAAACACAAAATCCAAACTGCCAGTTACAAAAATGTCGAAAAAATTTCATTTACCTTTCCACCTTACCAACAAAAACAATTTATTCACATTTTTAAAAATATTTTGAAAAAAAAAATACACTTTTAGCTGGGCTCAAAACTTGCGAAATCATGAGAAAAACATCTCAAATGTATATCTCAATGACGATACATTAAAGGGATGATAAGGATAACTTTCTCTGTAAGCAAAGAAGAAAGACAAAGTAAAGCTTTAGATTGTTCAAACAGGGAAAAAATACATTTTTTAGTCTTTTCATGAGAAACTTGCCACAATTGTGAGGATGCAGAGAAAACGCCATGTTTTGATTGGTGGGCATAATTTTCCAGGGCAGCTGAAGTACAGTACTAACAAGATGAAAACAAATTGTGGCTGATCTTAACAAATTATTTCAGTTCATTAAAAATATCGACATCTCTTATAATCAGGTTGAATATCAAAAGCACTACACAAATGATGGTAAGACCATGCAAATTTAACCAATAATCACTTAACAACATTGTGCTATGTCCGTTCAGTTTTCTAATAGTATTTCAGCAGACTCGGACCCCTTTTACTTACTTCTCAATGAAATCATGAAGCTTGATAAGCCTCCAGATAATCAGATTGAATCTTGGTTGAACCTTTCATCTTCATATGTACATTAAGTGTACAGGGTATACTACCAGAGTGACCGGAACTCCCCCCCCCCTCCCACACACACACATTATCTCACTCAGTAACTATGCCATTCCTCTCTAGTTTTTCAGAGGCTGCCTTCTTCCAATGCTGACGTACCTAAAACATAAACTTTAACAAGCAGAGCTTCAAGCAGAAGTCACATCTCACCTAAGGCCTGTCCATACAATTAACAACTTACATACATAACAAAGTGAAATGTCGTTAACCATAGAGTTGCATCTGTCGCAACTTCCTGATATAACTAACATCTACATTTCAGTAGGTCTCGTCAGAAACAACAGATCTTATACATCCAAACCAAAAAGTTGGTTTGACCATGCATTTGTCTTTTTAAACAAGACTGTGTACCAATAAATTGTAGATACCCTCCTGTATTGTACAAACAGAATATTTTTTCAGAGTTATATGAGTACCTGTGAGCCTGTGCCACTATTCTAAAAGTGTACTACATCAATTAAAATGTACCACCGATCTTCAGAGGGCTTGTTGCTTCTTCCACTGCTTCATACTGTAATTCACGAACTGAAAGCATCACATCTGCACATCATCTACACAAGTATGTGACTATATCATGTCATCTTTGAGTCCCTACCGTCCCTATATTTGAAGGATAAATGTTTCTCTTCAAATCTCAAAGTTGATGGACACAAAAGTATAAACTATCGGAGTATTTTAATAGATCATCCTTAAAAAGGTTTATATAGATCATCAAAAGTCCTTCTTAGACGCTCAGCTGGTTGCTCACTCGCTACACTATAGGCATTTCACTCCCAACAGGGGCCTCGGCTTCTGAAGCTGCAATAAAAAGAAAATTGTCAAAGGTCAATCTCCAAAATACAGTTACTTGCAGACGCAACTTGTTATGACATTTTATGTGCTGGGGAATACTGGTTCTGAATATCATTATCAAAACGAACACTTGAGAGGGGGGGGGGGACACTGTGCCCTGAAATTGTCTCAAAAATTACAGAATTTTAGTACTTCATGCATAGTTCTACTTAAAAGGTCTAGAGATTCGGGCGAAAGAAACTCATCTCCCCCCCCCCCTTCTAAACCAAACGGGCCATTAGCTAGTGGTTAAAGTTTATCTGACTCTTGGATAGACCACACTCCTTGGAATTGTAACAGTTAAAATAAAACTCATTTGAAATGGTATCTGTCAGAAATCCGCCAGGGAGTACCTGCTTGAGTCAGGTGCATACCAAAGGGGGTTGTGCCCCATGCAAGTTCGATGCCTTTCCCACCAGGAGCCTTCAAAATGGAGAATTCAAAGGTGAGCCAAAATATTTTAAGTTTATTAGCCATTATATATATATATAAATATAAATATATATATATATGTGTGTGTGTGTGTGTAATGGCGGAATGTCGGACATCTCCCCGCAAGGCCCTACACCCATAACTATTATCTGACAATCCTATTATCTTCAGTTGTTCTTACAGTAGATGCATGGAAACAGTCACGTAGTGGGGCAGACATGTGAAAAAGATGCTCACTTCCGGCGGAAAGTGTGAAATTTTGCATACAGGGGCATTTTGGGGCTCTGATTTCAAAAATTGCCAGATCCAACAGATCTGACCACTGGGTCGGCCGCCATCTTGAATTCCAATATGTCCTCCATGACTAAACGTTAAAAATCTCTACCTTTGGTTCCAAATGACCTGTAGCACTGATATTTGGTACACAAGGGCATTTTGACATG
>WURT03511396.1:6731-21588 GCA_009936505.3 Holothuria glaberrima | reverse complement strand
TCCGTTATTTTGTCAAATTTGGAGTTTCGACGGTTTATTCACCAATAATAGTTCGCCAAATGCGATTTATTCCTTAAATACAGTTGCCTTTACTTTTGAGCTCATAGTTATTTATACACGCTTATATTATTTTATCTTAAAGTAAAAGTAGCATGAAGAATATTTTTATCCCCTCTCGTCCTGAAAAAAACCACATGAGTTAAGCATTTGGCAAAATGGGATGGAAACAAACTATTAGCACAGATTCCGCCAGGAATTTAAAAAGGTTGTGGGGATTTATCACTGCTTAACCCGAAGTCCAATTTGATGCTGTGCTAATTTACACGGGGGTCTAGGGGGGCAAGAGTTTGCTTCAAGGCCCCTGCAAAGCGCGATGTGAATGGTTTAAAAAGTCATTTATTTATGTAAGTTCAAACATTGCTGCAAAGGTGTCCTCTTCTTGTGTAAGAAACTAAGATATTGACAATTTTTTTCATTTTTATGGAAAAGAAAAAGGGTATATTTCCCTGCTTCTTCTGGAAAGGGGAAAGGGGACAACAACCTACCTCCCCTTTCCCATCTTCAAGGAAACCCTGGTTAGCAAAAATTACTGGAAAAAGACGCACTGCACATAACGTCACAGAGTAATAGGAACCCATGGGAGTAAACCAGTATGCCAGTAAAAAATTCTTTATGCATCATAAACGTAGTAAAAACTTTGTAAAGCTTCTTTTGGTAGTTAATTTTGGTAACTAATAAAATGATACTGTCTTACATCAAATTATCTTTGTGATTTGCTTTGCTTTCCAAATTTTGAGAATTAATGCACAATCTCCTCAATCAAATATGCTTGCGAATTGGCAGAGTCAATTTGATATTTGCTAAATGTTACTTACGATAAACCTATAACGCGAAACTTCAATCCCCATTTCCGATAACATCGCGTCTGTGTACTAGTGTTGATCATACAATCCAGTTGGTAAATAAAACAAATTTGATAAATTCATCCCCATGATTGCCTTGCGTCCCTAGTTAAGAAAATGAAGGCAACAGTGGCTTAGCAGACTTGCAAGCTTGGACTCTTGGTCGTTGTGATGCGTGTTCAATGCATTTAGTTGAGTACATCAATTACACGAAATTCCAGTCCTTAGCTTACGATAATGCATTGTCGTTATTGTGGTATAGATCAAAAAATCTAAAGTGTTCAACCCTTAACTTAGTTATTTTATATCTACTTCTTGTGTGTTTTGATGACCCACCAAGAAAGTCCAAAGTAATGATGAATGCGATTATTGAAATTCCTCTCATAAATGTAGCCATTTCAGAGTGCAGTACAGTAGTGTAGCCGAGTCTCTGACGGGGAGGGTAAATTGCTGTTAAACAGATGGTGGCGTAAAGGTGTAGAGTCTATACATATACTATTTCCATTGGTTAACATGTTTAACGTAGATCAAATTGAAAAAAATGTTATTTAGGAGCCGGGTTAAAGAAAACATTATGTTTTTTCGATGAATATTGTTTTGAGAGAAAAGTAGTAACACAACTTTCTCATGCATCTAGAGTGCACATACATTAGTCAATTACTGCAAATGCGTTCTCTGACCTCGTCAAAATGCATTATCGTATTTTACGTTAGAATGATAGGTTCCTTGGGAAAATAATGGTGTTTCAAATTGCTGTAATTCTTATAAGACGAATAGTTAATCTTTTCCCCAGTAAATCTCTTTTCCCGTAAGTCCATATACTTTTAAAAAGTTTAAACAAACTAACATACTCTCATAAGTTACCCCCTTTCGCTATTACTAACAACACGCGCAGAGTAGGAACAAGTGTAACTATAATTTTAATGTAACTCTACAGTACACTTACACTCCTTGAAAATATCCAAAATTTCTCATCAATTGTGAGACTTGTTCGAAAGTCCAAGGATTGTAATCCTCGCACTGAAGTACATCACCATTAAAGCTGTGCCATTCAATGTTGACGCCTTGACAGCTTATTTTATTTATAACTGGAAGAAAAGACGAGTAAACGCGCATGTTAAATTAAATGTGCAAAATTCGAAACAGATGGAAAGAAGAATCCAATCGATAATGCACACGTTATTAATAGCAATGTCGAAACATACAATGAACATTGGATTGTATGCTCTTATTATTCCCACAGAAGTCATAAACTGTCTAAATCTTAACGATATAAAAAGTGAAAAAGAGAATGCTTGCGACTCAAATTCGGCATATTCTGTTTATATATATATATATATATATATATATATGTATATATATATATATGCATGTAGGTAGAAAGACGTAGAATGGGTCAGTCAACGCTGTATTAAATAGTCGAGAGAGAGAGGAGAGGGAGAGGGTGAGAGAGAGAGAAACAACTACTTACCCATCTCTTTTCCATCTGAGACTAAAATGAAAAGAAGGGATGATATACTCATCACAAGTACGCACCACTTTTTTTACACCAATATACCGTTTTAATATATCGTATATGCAAGTTCTTGCACTAAGGACACATTAAGCTCAGTATACAGACTTTGTCCTAATATTAATGTGTATTGTGACGTGTATCTACCCTATTGCCTGACAGTGTGTTGTTTAGCTATCGCGTCATGTAAATTGATTGCAATAGTTTATAAGAGCTGCTGTATTATACCTAATCGTTTACAAAGCTACAAAGCGTTAGAAACGCCATCAATATGAAGCAACTAAAAATTCAAAAGAGAAAACAATCTTTACAGGGGCGTTAATTAAAACGGGGGAGGTTAGGAGCCCCAGTGAAAATCATAAGTCGGTCGCTGAGGGCCAAAAAGTCGGTCTTATATCCAGTTCAGTATGCCTTTGAAAGAGTAGACCAGACAAGAACATCATCTAATACTTTACTCCAATTGAAACTCCGGGAGAGATTGAGAAAAAGTGAAAGCATTTCCCAAATTTTCTGAGTTTCCGAACTTTTGATAGGATGCTTGAAAAGTATACAAAGGTTTTCACTCGCTTCACGCGCAAATAGTGGTTAAGTGGTCTACTTTATGCACCTGAATTGCAACGGATTTCGGGCAACTTTTTGAGATAAGGGCAAAAAATTTTTGTGCCCCAAAACTGAAAGAGTCTCATACACCTATGAATAAATTGGTGTCTCATACACCTATGAATAAATTGCATTGGCAGGGCGCATGGTCCCAATCGAATTCTTACAAAAAATATCTTCTATAATTTTGTAATGGAACACAAAAGTGACTTTACGTGATGCTAAATGTGTAGAGTGTAATGCTAGGCAGGCTGGGAACCGTTGAAAAGGGATAGTATTGATAAGAGAGAGAAAAGTTTACAAAACTGTGATGCCACTCGTCAAAAAATTATGTACAAATATTCCTCAAAGTACTAAGAATTATGTACAAATGTTCCTCAAAGTACCAAAACTTTTGTATTAATATTCCTCAAAGTACCAGGAACGTAACCTACCATTCTGTAACGCTAATGTACACAGTATGATCAGTGAACAGCATGGTGAATACGGAGATGGAACTGAATCTCCCTGGGTGGGCTGTAATATACCAACGGTACAGCACAGACGGTACGGAAACTGTTGTGTTTGCTTGTTGTGAGCATGAAGGTCATGCAGGCACAGAGAGAGTCGTGTGATGTGCTTTGGGTAAGCGAGGTCAACACGCATTGCGTAATGAATGTAAGTATGACCCGGCGTAACTCTCTACCTAAAGGAATATGCAGCGGTACGAACGTTGCATGTGGGCGAGGCGTATCGTTCGATAAAGAGCCGGTTCAGTGAGGAAATTGTTGCTTCTTTTTGTCCGTATTTTGTGAGATTTGTGTTGATCTGCTGCAATTTATTTGTGATTCATGTTGAGAAAGGGGAATAGACCTCAATGGAATTACATGTCACTTTATGATATTTTTTCAAACGCAGTATTTCCCTTTAACTAAAGTTGTAAGTCCACACTTTTACGGCTGTCCGGAGGAGCTGCATAGACTGGTATTATAAGTGGCTGTCCAGAGCTACAAGAACAGAGGTGAGCCTACATTAGCATAAATGGAAAGGACTCCGTTACTTCTTGTCGTTCTAGTTTGAACGGGTAGGGCTATTTATGGATGATAGCAAGGCAGACAAGACAGAGAGGTACCCTTAAAAGAATAGTCCGACACGTTTTCTTTTACTACCTCAAAATGGAGACAAATATGGCAATCCAACATGCGAAATGTTGAAAGTTTCCGTTTTACTATATAGGACAGAACAGCGGTTAAAGTGACATAACTTTTTGAAGCCATCGAAAAAAGTTATGTTATAGAACTCTAACTTGTTGTAACGTTAGGACCAACAGTGGAAACAGCAACAGTTAGTATACATTAGGATAATAATGGCAATTGAGTACGTAGCCTAGCTGCGGACAGCGGTTTTGTGCACACATACGTTCGATGTCGATACTAGCACTTTCAAACAAACCTCCATTTTCAAAAGCAGCACGCCTTCTCTCACTGGTTTCTCTGGATGATGACAGCCTTCTTTTATGGATAAATAACGTTGGGACGGCGTCTACTTCAAGAGCTTTTCTTCGGTGGTCGAAGTCCAAATTCTGGTACAATGTTCCTAATGAAGCAGCTTTCCTCGAAGTGGTCTGACACCCTACACGGCTTTTGTTGGAACAATACGTTAACTTGCCAGTCCCAATGGCATGCAGCCATTTCTTACACCTCTCCGGAGCTTTTTTTAGATGAGAAATAGCAAAAATAACCTCTTTCCTTGGGTTGCCGAAAGCCGATTCACACAGCCAATCAGTCACAGCAGATCAGATGATTTCGTCCTTGAATGATGACAGTTTGAGGCTTTTGTTTCTAGAAAAAAGGAGGGCATTTTTGATGAGTCAAGCAGCAGACGATGTCATGGTAGCAAAGGCAGCATGTAGAAACAACGAAACTGCGGTACCTCAGACAAATAGCGCATCACAGTTCAGCCAATGTAACAATGTCCACGTCAGAGGAAACGTGCTTCGCAATCTCACATGTCTACCATTCGGTGTTATACTTGTCAACAATTGTGAAGTGCAGAAAAACCGCCAACCGGTGGTAACTACAGTATATTTGAGCTTCGGGAAAAACGCGGCATGATGGTGCATACTTTAAATTTAGTATAGATCAGGTGGCGACCCTTGCATATGCTGATAGTGGAGCTGGAGTTTCTATTGATTCAAGTTCATTTGTTGGACAGTAGAAGCTTAAACCTCTTGATGAGCCGAGGTGTCAATCTCTTCTCGATGGAATATGGAATGTCTCCAAGTTAACGTAAACGTTTGAAAATGCAGATTACAGACATGCTGCATAATGATATAACCGTTCCTTCTTATTCTGAATTGAGTAGCTCAGTGGTTATGGTACCAAAGGCAGATGGCACATACCGATTGACTTTAGATTAAACAGGTAGCAACCTGGTCAAAAACCGTCAAATTATTCAATTCAGACTGTAGATTCCATTTGTATTCTATGAACCAGTCAAAAGTTTTTTAAATATTAACCCTTTTAAGTCTGGATTCTGGCAATCTGTTATACACCCCGAGGATCAGTGCAAGACGGAATTTGTGTGCGAGTAAGGAGTGTTTGAGTTTAAGAGACTACCCTTTGGTATGAAAAACACAAGTCAGTTCTGCCAAAATCTGGTAGATGCAGTATTAGGACCAGTTTGCTGAAAAGTCTGCACGAAAGTGTTACAGTGCATGCATTGATGATATAGTTTTTCATTCTCCTGATGTTTCAACCGTTTATCAAAAGAAATGCAATTTTTGTACAGTGAAGTAAAATTTTTCGGTTACATTAATAGAGCAGAAGGCATCTAGTTAGATCCAGCAAAATGTGAGACTATATCCAATTATCCACCACCACATGACAGGAAATCTCTCGATAGGTTCTTGGGCATAGATGGTTGGTGCGCAAAATTTGTTTACGGGTATGCAAAAATTTGCCACCCCTAAATAAATTACGACGAAAAGATGTAAAATGCGACTGGTCCGAATTGTGTCAAGAGGCCTTCCTCACATTAAAGAGAGTAATTACTTAGGCAGTTTCTTTAACAATCCCAGATTTTGACTCTTTATTTGAGATACATACTGATGCTTCCAATACAGGATTAGGGGTTGTCCTAATGCAGAGAGATAAAGAGAATGATGCAAAGGTCGTTGCATTTGATTCAAAATCCTTGAAAAGGGCAGAGAGAAACTACTCAGCTAAAGAGCGGGAGTGTCGTAGAGTAATATGGGTTTTGAAGGATGGCGACCATATGTTGAAGGTTCTTACATAACTGAATTTTCTTAACATTAAGCCTTGGTTTGAATGTTGAGGAATAAAATGCTGAAAGTAAAGCTACTACGCTGGGCCTTAAGGCTTCAGGAGTTTAAATATGTAGTGCACTACCCCCTGGTGTCCAAAATTTGATTCCTGGTGCCCAATCAAGATATACAAGTGTATGTGTGGCTGATTATAACAATGTTTGCTTTCATCAAGATTGTACAGGGGACCCAGCAAAGGTAATTAACTGGGTACAATGTGACTCATGTGACAAACGGTGTCATTGTCGTTGTTCGATTATAACTTTAGAGGATGCTAAGAAATTTGATGAATTTGTTTGTCCCCAGTGGGAACTCCCATCACACAATACGCAAGCCTCTATAGAAAGAAATCAGGACATAAAAGAGTCATCAGTATTGCCAGATTTAAATGAATTTATGATGAGTCAGCACAGAGATACAACTCTGTCAAAAATCCTTCAAAAGCTACAAGAAACTATCCCCACTGGAGATAAAATTCATCAACACTTCTTTTTGGAAGATGGGGCATTGAGATATCAGACTACCAAAACAAAAGGGACAAAACTTGTCGTCCCTAAGGAGTTAGTGCATAGGTTTATTTTCCATTTTCATAGTATTCCAACATGTCCCCACCTGGGCATTCGTTAGACTGTTAGCAGAATTTTAGGTAACTATTGGTGACCTTAGGGGGGATGTTGAGGAGTTTATTAAGATATTGCATTTGTGTCAGTTTATCAAACCTGTACATCAAAAGCCTGGTGGATTTATGCAGTCACCTGTGAGTACTTTCCCGTGTGATTGCAATGGATCTCATTGGTCCATTTCCAGAGAGACACATTGGTTATGCGTATATGTGTGTTGGTCGTCGGCGATCACTTTACGAGATTTAGTCTTTTGTATACCCTGAAGAGAGCTAGTGGAAAGGTAATAGTTTCTGTACTTACCCAACTTTTCTGTACTTGGGGAGCCTGCAGGAGTCTTGTGTCAGATAAAGACCCACAAATGATATCGAAGCATGTGGTCGAGTTGTGTACATTTTGGGGTGTCAGACGCATACTAACGACTCCGCACTACGCACAAACAAACTGGGTTGAAAGAGTTAATAGGAATTTGGCATCCATGCTCTGCTGTTTTGTCCAAGGTGATTACACAGATTGTAAAAGTACATTACAGAGTTTATGTCTGCCTTCGACTCATTTCGTCATGATTCGACTGGTTATAGCCCTACAGAATTATTCTTACATCGAAACTTTCAGGGACTTGGAGAGCCCGTGAAAGAGCCCTGTGTAACAGCTGACACCACAGGACTGTATGAAAACGCGAGGAAGACTATGACTAAGATTAGTAAAAACAACAAAGGGCATGTGATCAAAAGAGGTTGAGTGTAAATATTAGAACAGGAGATAAGTTATTATTAAAAACTCATCCCCTCTCAAATTTAAGAGAAAAAATTTCTGCCAAATTGGCCCCAAATGGCCAGGACCATATGATGTTATTTCGCAGGTGTCACTTGTAAACATTCAGGCCGAACAGATAATATAGACGCTCATGTTGAATAGTTAAAAGTTATTGATGTGTAGATTAGTGTCATTTGTGTTATAATTATCATGTTGGTAAGTAATTTTAAGCGAAAGAAAAGACGAGGAGGGAGGGGTGAGTAAGGAATCAAAATGGGCGGGGAAGGGTTTTGTGAAAAGTATGGTATGTCTTTAAGTGTGTTCAGCCTACTGTAATGCTAACCAGGCTGGAAGGGCTTTGAAAAGGGATAGTGTTGTATAGAAAGAGATTACAGTCAGTAGAGCCTCTACAAATGCTGCCCCAGATTGCATCTGAGGCTACTTAAATATTCAAAATTTTCGTATTTTCCCCCCTTTAGACCCCTTCCCCAGGCCGGCAATCAGACCCGGCAGTTGGCTCCCTTCAAACAAAAATCCTGGCTAGGCCAGTGGATAATTGAAATTATCTAGAAATTTTAATCGTTCAACTATGTCAATGGGATTCGGTAAACAAGAAATGTAGTTGGTCCCAAAATAGTTCACATGTCTCATGCGAATTCATGTAAAAACGCCCATGTATGTTTGCAACAATAAAAAGGCAATTTCCTACAAAATGGGGACAAGGGACTTAGAATTGTGTTACGTTCTTAACTACAGTATTCGAGAATTCACAATTCTTGAATGGAAGGAACCAAAGGAAGAGCAGGAAATACTTACTCCAGTCATCTCCATCTGGGAATAAATAAGAAGAGAAGAGACATACTTATCATAATTACGCATCACTTTGCCCCTACACCTACACTGGCATCGGAGGTGAAAATAACCAGAATCTGGTTAGATATTCGACTACAGTAAATTAAGTTGAACTTAAATCACATCGCTTTCATTTTGAAACACATTTGGTCAAATACTTGAACAAATTTTGGTTAGCTGCTCCTCCGAGCCCAGTCGGCTACAATTTGAATCGACCGGTTGTCTAGCCTAGTACAAAAAAGTGCGTTAATTTGGACAAACACCTTGTCATATGTTTTGCAGGTAAAAACTGATTATTGGATAGTGTTATATTTGAAAAGCTTACCTATTTGAATTTAACTATGCATGATCTGATACTGTGCATGACACAACATGAAAAAACAACATATATTGTGGTATTAAATACAACGAAACACTTTAACATTCAATAAAAGTAATCAGCAATGACAATGGATATTGAATATATTTTACAATAAAATTAAGTCTAAGGGAAAGATTCTGCTAAATATCAAAACACTTCAGTTATAACTTTTTAGATTCTCGAAAGTGTTGCTATAGTGACAAAAGATCTTGCACTTTCTCACGAAAGTCACAGGGAGTATGTTATAGCCCATGGTCTCAGAGAGACATAAGAAAAAAAACTACTAATGGTTTGGCATCAGCGGAATATAACACGTTGTTCACATTTCTGTCACGTTCTCACCAAAGTTTATCTCAAATAAAATACTTACAGTGCTAGACAGAATTTATTGCAACATTCACAAACGAAAATTCTCATAAAGTGCCAAGTCAAAACACCGTTTACGTTGTTTGAAACGGTAAAAGCCCATCTCACTAAAAGTGGTATATTTCGTTAAAACGTTAGATTACTTGAACACATTGAAAGGGATTAAGTACCATGCAATAAAACAGAATCGCATAAAGAAGAATACACTTAGTAAAGATGTCGATGGCAACATCTTCTCGACAGGTGTTTATTTACTTGTTTAAATCAATTATCTCCAACAAAGTCTCGTCCATGCATTTATTTGAGAAAGCAATATCCTGAAAATTGATAATACAAAGCCAATCAATTTCTCTTACCGATACACAGAACCCCAACTTGACTTCCGTGATTACAATTTATCTCTTCAGTGTTCGATAATTGCTTACATTCCAGAAGGGATGATTCACTTCCATTGCAGTGAACACTGGTCGACCATACAAAGCCCACTCCTTCGCCAAAAAATGAGTTTTTAAATGTCACGCCCGCCGTCTCAAATCCAAGTTGTCTGCACACCACATAGCTATTATTTATCGTCCATCGATCATCACACACCGTTCCCCATTTGCCCTGTAAACGAACTTCGACTCGTCCAGAAGAGTTTGAAAGTCCTCCTGCCAAACGTACCCCATGCACAACAGTTTCCGTATCATCTAAAATAGATACATTTCATCATGTACGAAATAGACTGCAACCGGGCATACACTTTTTCAGATAATTATTGTAATAAAGTTCAAGGTTAATCAACTAAGGAACTCATACCTCCTGAAAAATGCCTATTAGACGTCAAGATGGTTTTAAAAGACTTAACCGTCTTACTCACAAGACAAGTAAATGCAATTCACTAACAATATAAACGTCACCTGATGTCCAAAATTCGGAAGGCTACCAATTCTTCGTTCTTATATCCAAACGACGAAAGAAGAAACGACTTTTCTAATGATTGCCTTTTAAATTCTTCACAGACTATTCAAATATTGTCCTTAGTGCTTATAAGACCCTTTGGTGTAAGTCAACTAAGGTCTAGTTAGAGGTAAAATAAACAGTACAGATGCATATGATTAAATTTGGATGTGTATGATAGCCAAAGACACATTGCCATGGAAATCACAAGACTAGATATTATTATCCCATTTTCTAGTCTTAGTTAAAGCGACATAATTAAAGTAGCAAGAATGTAACAGTTGCACTTACGTATTTCTTTGGATAGCTAGAATAAGAGCTATTCCAGAATCGAGTGTTGACATTGTTTTCAGTTGTTCACACTGCTCCTACCTTTCTGATGTTATTGTCAATGCTTCCAATTGTCATTATTTAATCTTATTTCTATTATTCTTAAATAAGTTAATTCTCATTTGGTGGTTTCTATCGTTATTAAAATCAAATGGACGTATCATTTCAGGTAATCTTAAGGTGTTTTGTCCCTCAGATTCTTTGCCTAGCCCACAACGTATGGTGTCAACTTGCTCAGCTCAAATCGTTCCATAATATTCCATGTGGACTTTAGGGGAATTGAAAATTCATGAAGAGAATTTAAAAGAAAATAAAGGGTTGTATGGCAATGCCTCTAGAGTAAATTGGAATCCAATCCGACGAGCATACTTGTCTTATTTCTACCATTTTCACACATGATCATATTTACAGGCTGGAACTATTGTTTTATTGTTTTTACTCGAGGGAAATTCTTTTGTGGCGATACTACATGATCATATCCGAATGAAGAATATAACATGGCAATATCCCCAAAGCTATGAGAGCGAATATCTTAAAAAAATACTTCTTTAGACTTAATGCAGTATGGTTCCATCCGCCCCCTTGTCCCTCCCCTGTTACAGGCCATGTCATTTCCTTAGTATCAATCGATCGCAGTGTTTGTAAACACTACTCATTCACCTTTCGACCTAGCTTTCTTACTATATTATTGATTACGACTACTTCATATGAATTGAGACAGAATGAACAAGGAATGCAACACATTCTGTAACGGGTGGCTTGTTCGAGTGACAGTATAGATAATAATGTTATAAAAGCACACTCGAAACACTCACACAATGTTTTAATATTTTCGATAATAGACAAATAGTACGAGAAGTGGTTAACCTTAATGTCAGTTCCAATAACTATCATATATTATAGGTAGTCCCTGCTTTAAAGCTTAGATATGAAGGGAAGGTTTTTGTTAATATTTGAACTTAGAAAAAGTTTTATACCGTGGACTATGGAAAACTGTTAGACATTTTGAAATAAATGTTACTGTGTAGGATTGGTTCCTTTCCTATAGAAGCTGTTAATCGAAATGTGTTTGTGTTAACATGAGTCGATTCGGAACTAAATCAATTCGCCATGTGGTCATATCGCGTGAAACTCAGGAAGGAAATTGTTACATGTTTCTGTGGGCCTTGGTAAGAAAGCCTACGAGACCAAACTTGCTTCCTTTTAAACGTGCTTATTGAGTTCTCGGTTTTCCGGAGACTGAGCTGCTCAAGTTTCTTGGGTAACGGTATTAATAATTTGCAAAGTTCATAATAATGTGCAAAGATCAGGGCCGGATATGGCTTGTGTGGGGCGGAACGCTACCATATGTTGGCAAGAACAATTTGGCAGAAAATGCTTCCCAGATCGCTACAAATGTCATTTCCCGGCAGTGGCGCAGCCAGAATTGATGATTGAGGCACTACAGATGATGTCAGAAGATCTCATAATGCCACCTCAGTTATTACAAGTCTGAGTAAATTTCATATGGGCACCTGTGTATTGTATAAAGCAGTGAGTATCATTCTATTGTTACTACATAAAGGTGCTGGTCTGAGGATAGGGGGCACCCCTCCCCTTTGGAAATTTATGTTAATGTAGGGTTGCTTAGATGCAAAATGGTGCTTTCTTTAGGATAGTTTTTGGAACTGATCGTTTATAGCTGGAAAACGTCCATCATTTCGTAGAATGTTAATTTGGTTAGATGGAATAGAACAGTATGTTGTCTTAGAGAAAGAGACATGTTCAACCAACCTTCTGATGCCCCCCTTCCGACTCTTTTGATGCCGTCTATTCATATAAGTTTTTCGGCAAAAATACACGCACGGTGTCCACAAAGCATTCTTGGACTATTACATAAAATTTTCCTTTCCTTTTTGGTGCAATATCAAAAAGCATCTCAGGCTGGCCTGGAAGTTATCGCTTAATTATATAAAATGGGGCAATGACATGATGCTCGTTACCTGACAAACAAATGATGATATAAAGTATGATGAGGCCGAGTGCTTTACAACTATCGTAGCTTACTAATTGTGAACGAAAATCCAGCTTCCAGCAGCGGGTAATGGGAGAGAAGGAAAGAATAGATGCAGTGATATAAGACCACACTGATAGGCACAGCAAAAGGGGCGAAGGACTAACAAGCGCATTTCAGAATTTAATTGAAAGAGCCCATATTGATGCAAGGCTCCTACGGACGTCTGACAATGTATTCCTGTTTTTCGGAAAGTGCTGTGATCAGAACAGTTCCATGTATTGTAACCTTCATAATGGTCATGAGAGAGAGAGTGCAAACCATGACGACTGCGGGCGATTCGCGCCGAAATTTTTCATTGAATAAAATTTGGAAAGACAACTTTTTTTCAGAGTGGAGTTCCGAACAAAGGTCCGTATTTAACATGCTGGCCGTCGACGGACGGACTGTAAGGTATCTTATGCCTCCATTTTATAGACACTCAAATGTGGAGGGCCCCAAAATGTCGGGGCCCGGGGCCTGTGCTCCGGTTCCCCCCCCCGTAAATCCGGCACTGGTAAGGGACTATATAACAATGAATGCAGTCAGACCTGGTGCTTGAGGTAGTCGTGTCCTTTTCGACAGGGGGAGCTATGCAAATAATCGGCTAACCAATCATGCCAAAGATTGATGATCACCGACATTTTCTTTGGTGGGTATCTGCCTACTTTGAAGCGCCCCTAGAGGCCATTCTCGCCCCTCTCTGACAGAATTCCCTTGCTCCGCCACTGAACAAATGTGTCAGTGATTCCCATATGAACCTCTTTAAATAGGATTATGAAGATGGGTTTGTTCTTATGAAGCTTTCATGTACCAAAGTAGAGCGTACGGACAACGAAATCATAAAAACGAATCTTCGGTATCTACAGTTGAAAGCAGATTTTTCTCACAATGCGGATTCTTTGTGAAACTAAGGGGAGGGTTCCTTTGCTTTTTTTGCCCTGCTATCGACTGTTATTTGGCTCAGGAGAGAAGCTAGCTTCTTCAAATGTCCAAATTCTTCTGTCTAGCCGAACTACCACTTCCTGTTTGCTTTGCATGCCACATGGTCTTCCAATATAATGGATAGACCATAGAAATGTGTTCTTGACAGCAAGTATATCCGTCAGCGTAGTCTTTGCTACCATCCACTTCTATCTGGAATTTACTGCTTAGTTGTATATGCTGCATTCTTGCAATTTCGTTTACGTGTAATGCAAATAATACGTTTGACATTTCATCATTTTTCTCGGATAGGAAAAGAATTCGAGTAGGTATTTTAAACTAGGAAGCAAGTTAAGGTAGTTTTACATCTAATTCGTGTTTTTTTACAACCAACCATACATTATAAAGCTTCCCATGTATGACTACTTTTATATTCTTTGCTTCGGAAATGTTGATTGAAAAATATTTATCATAGTGAGGTTAATTGTATGTTAGTATCCAGATGATTATTCTATTATAATTCAACTCAATTGAAAATACAGAAATCAATTGATATACATACTTAACTAAAATAGAATTTTATCTTTGTCAAGAATCAAAACAGGTATCTTCAACAGTGTTAGTCTACTTAATTAAGTAACCATTAGTGGTGGCAAAGTAGTCTCAAAACAAAGAATTAACAGTTTTACCCTGACAGAGTACACCAACATCCTGTCCGTGATTGCATTCCGACTGGCCCAATTTTTGGTGTTTGCACTCGAATAGGTTTGATTCATTTCCACTGCAACGCACATTTCTTAGCCAAATAATTCCAGATCCTTTACCAAAAAATGAGTTCGTATATGTTAATACGGCATCCGGGTACCCAAGTTGTCTGCATACGACGTTGGCGTTAATTATGGTCCAGTTGTGACTACAGATAGTTCCCCATTCTCTATTGAAAAGAACTTCTATTCGACCAGAGGAGTTTGAAAGTCCATTCACAAGTCGTACGTTCCGTATGCCATTCTCTGTTGCAACTGAAGCAGAAAGACACAATAGAAGACATACTCTTTCCATTTTCGTGTTCTACTTTATCAAGATCTACATTGTACTAAGTGTGATACGACAATCTAAAAATACTGGTATATTTCAGAATAAAAGTGCTTAAGATATAACTATGTAGATATTGTTTTAATGAGAAAACTTTGAAAATGAAATGCTGAGAAATGTAGATGGCAAGTGTTCCAAATTTTAATTCTTATTTCTAAAGCCATTGACAGTTCATCAAGAGTTTGTAATAAAACTCGATATTATTTCTGTGTTAGCTGAAACAAAATATTGTATATACCTTTACAAAGCACCCCGACATCCTCCTC
>WURT03511286.1:0-21590 GCA_009936505.3 Holothuria glaberrima | reverse complement strand
TATTTCGGACACTCCTGTGTCCTTCTTCAGCGCAAAATTTGAAGTGACAGGTCAATAACATTCTAAAGATCATACAAGCACACGAATTCCTAGTGACCGAATATAGTCAAAAGTCCGAATATAGAAAAAGTCCACTCGCCTATGGGACTCAACTGAATAAATGAAGGGGCCCTTTAAACGGGACTCAACCCAAAATTGAGGAAATTCCTTTGAATCGTCCAGGTTCCTTTAGAATTAAACTAGACCATTTCAGAGAAGAAGTTTCACTGGACCAGTTCAATCGGGCTCAACTCCTTATTGGGCAAATCCTGTTACCAATGGAACACAACTACAGTCTTGACCAGATCAACTTGAGCTAAACAGTTAAAACGGGCTTAACTTGACTAGTCAGGTGGCTTAGCTCCAAATTTGAGGGCGATTGTGCACTTTCCCTTCAAAGCATGAAACTTCGCACATGGCTAGAATATCACAATATAAACATTTTTAGTCCAGGGGCCACCGGAAATTGCACCCGGTATGAGGGCCATCTTGGATTTCAAAATGGCCGCCCTTTTAGTTCTGTTTGTTGAATATCACGTTCCTTAAAGTATTTTTGAGGCATCGAATCGAAAAATTTGGCCATATTTTATTACAAAAATTCCAAAATGAATTTTTGGGACTGTTTTTGGTGAGATTCAGGTTAAACAAGATGGCGGAAAAACAAAATGGCCACCAAACTAAATTAAACATTTCCATAAATTGTACAAAATTATTGCAAATTTCCACAATCCTAAATCGAAATGATGTATATTATTGCTTCAATGCTAAGGTTGAACTTTACAATCCTTAGCACAAGAGAACTTGCCAGCTAAGCCAATATGGCGGTAAAGCACCAAAGAAGTAAAAATAACACAGTAAAAATTCCCCACAAAAAATAAAAAAATAATTAAAAGATACAAAAAAAATCTTATAAAGTATTCATTACAAATATATTTCGATTGAAAATCCCAAATATCTTAATTCCAACAAAAATGTGCTAAAAATATATCTGAATTATCTGGCACAAATAATGGCCAAATATAAAGAGCAACTGTCACAAATATATTTCTAAGGATTATTTTCCCTTTTTTCATAATACATTGAAATTTGAACATTCGCGGCCAATTTGCTATATCCGCCATCTTGGTTGAACCGAATCCTTCATTAAATGTCCAGCAAAATTAGTTTTGAATATTTAGAAAAAAATGGATACAAGTTAGGTTTATCTTTGTCAAAAGTATTTTTAATGATTATTTTTCTTTTATTACGACATATTAACATAATTATTGCATTGGCGGCCATTTTGCTTTTGTCGCCATCTTGATTTACCTGCATTCCACAAGAAAAGTCTTGAAAAATAATTCTGGATTATTTTTCATAAAATCTGGCCGGATATTAACGGCAATTGTGTCAAAAATATTTTTAATGATTATTTCCTCATATTATTTTAAAACATCGTGATTGTTCTATTGGCGGCAATTTTCTTGTTTCCACCATGTTGCTTAGTATGAGATCCTGCATAAAATACTTAAAATCATGCTTTAAATTATATGTGCAATCTGCTATAAAAATATGTGGGCTTTTCAATCGAAATATATTTCTAATGACTATTTTTTAGGTTTTTTTTTTTATTTTTTCTAATTATTTTCTTACTTTTGTGGAGAATTTTTTCTGTGTTATTTTTACTTCTTCGGTGCTTTCCGCCATATTTGCTGGCAAGTACTCTTGTGCCAAGGATTGTAAAGTTCAACCTTAATTTTAAAACATTTAGGATTGTGGAATTTTGCAAATTCAGCAAAATAGATCTACAAGGGCGGCCATTTTGAAATCCAAGATGGCCGCCATACCGGGTATAATTTCCGGTGGCCCCTGGACCAAAAATGTTTATATTTTGATATTCTAGCCATGTGCCAATTTCATGCTTTTAAGTGAAAGTGCACACTTGATCAGCTAAGCTGCCTGACTAGACTAGTTTCACTGAGATTATCTGGACCAGTTCAATGGAGCTTTACTTAGTCAAAAACAATGTCAATGGACCTATGTAACAGGGCCCAACTAGAATGGATATGAATGAGTAGCACCCTAATTGTTAAGTTGAATTAAAAAATTTCATATAAACTACTACGTACAACGAATTGGCTTTAATTTCACCCAACTTCATGCGTCCCAAGTTAGACCTTGTCTTAAAATTTTCAAAAAGACTGCATACAGGGTATGATATAAAAGTGATAGAGCAAAAGGTAAGAATTGAGAGCTTTTTTTTCAATGGAAATTATCTGGCCAGCTTAAAGTTAACAAAAATCACAGTTGCTTTTAATCAGTCAAATGCTTCCACGTCATAGTCATAACGTATTACTGATTATATTGTAGTACACTTGTCTATATCCTTAACAGAGAGCCACAGAAGGAGCTATATTACAAAGTTACATGACGTTCTTAGCGATTCCAAAACGGTCTGATTGACAGTTTTCATTCCCGTTTTGTGTTCCATAACTGTCGACTATTTCTGGTAGAAGTTTTAATGCTGAACAAATGACTCAGTGAATGACCTGAAGATTGTTCTATGCGTAGCGTTTTGAATTGGATGACCTGATTCTTGCTGCTTTTGTTCTCCCTCCTGCACTCACACTTTGCTCTCGAAAGTGGTAAGGGAAACATTGGGCAAATGAAAGCAAAATGTGTTGTAAATAATTTTTTAATGAATATTATTTTGTGAATAAACTTATGAACGTGCTCTGGCTGTGAAAAAGGAGGGTTCCGTTCCCAAATAAACCCCAGATAATTGTGCATTCCGGTCATATTTGTAATGGCTGGACATTACCTGGTGACTTTGCAGGTTTTCAACTGTGTTCGCACCGATTTCTTACATGTTAGGTAAACTACACTTATTCCTTCTGGGAAATATCTGCAAATAAAACATTAATTTTAGACACCTTTTCAACAAACTACCTGAATGCAGTCTTTTGAGTCGTAGTATAGTTTTTAAGTATTTTCACCAGATCATGGAAATATTTAAATTAAAATAACCGAAGGTAAAACTGGGCCAGTCACCAAAGATTTCCTACTAAAACAGGTACCTATTAGCAAGTAATTCAGGTTTGCATAGGATTTCGTTTTTGTGTTGTGCTGTTTTGTTGTTGTGTGTTATCTGAGACTTTTGTCCCGTTTAACTATTAATCATACACATCCTCCAAAGACATGGGTTTAAAAAACACCAATCGGGATCAGATATCTGTTAATGGTGGTTTTGCATGGGCTACCTCTCACTTTAAAATAAACCAGGTACTTGAAAACACAAAATTTAGTTTAAAGTGTTCCAAGTGTCGGGCGGAGAAGAAATAGAGCAGCGATCTCTTTAGTTTCACCTTTTAATGATCGGGAGCTCATTGGCAAGGCGGCGAGAGGTGCTTTCCAGCTAGTGGACAAATGTTTACGGTTATGGATAACAACTGATGGGAAGGATGTTACTTGTATTTATACAGCGGTTACTTACAGAATCATTTGAAAAATGTCAGTGAAGTGCGAGAGTGAAAAGTAAAACTAATTTGTTACAAAAATCTAAACTAAATTAAAAATGAAACATTTGGTCCGAATCTATTTGTAATCATAATTATGCTGTTCAGTTTGCCCCCGCTAAGATATCTTCATTACAGAAATATTTCAACACTTGTTTTACCAAGTGTGTCAAGGAAGTAGGTACATGTTTAAACATATGTCCTTGCTTTGGACAGGAAAAAATCACCTTTTTCCTTTTTTCGCCAAAATTTGGTAAAGATCTCCTACGCCCCCAATTTTTTGATTTTTTTTTTGTTGTTTCATACATAAACCGTACAGTAAAGAGTTCAGTTTGCCCCCGCTAAGATATCTTCATTACAGAAATATTTCAACACTTGTTTTACCAAGTGTGTCAAGGAAGTAGGTACATGTTTAAACATATGTCCTTTCCTTGGACAGGAAAAAATCACCTTTTTCCTTTTTTCGCCAAAATTTGGTAAAGATCTCATACGCCCCCAATTTTTTGATTTTTTTTTGTTGTTTCATACATAAACCGTACAGTCAAGCTTGTACGCTTTTTGCCTTTTTTCTTTTCTTCTTTTTTTGAAAGAAAACAGTATTTTCGTTCATAAACTCATAATACATTATTTACAACTATTAAAAGGTGAAGAAAATTACTTGAAAATTACAATCATACTCCAAAACAATCCTTTTTTAAAATGTAACTTCTGATTTAACTTTGATTTAACAGAAGCCTCTTTTTGGAAGCAAAAGCTTTACAACCGTTCAGAATCATATTTCAAACTCCATTTCATCGTTAAATATATGCATACAAGCAAAGATTGTATTTTTAAAAAGAATATTTACAAGCATTAACAATTGATTCATTTTTGTAGGCAATTACAAAGATACACATTACTTCCTTATTTCAATAATTTTGAAAATTTAGAAAATGTCCTTGTTAGATGTGACGTAGCTTAACAACATGTGCAGCATCTAAGGTACTGCTAACAAGGGTTCAAATGAAAGCTTTAAACAAGACAAATTTGAAATAGATATTTCCTCTGCAAAGATAAACAAAAGAACGTTTCGTGATCTAGACTTTTCCAAATTTTACTTTCCTGGCTTAGTAGCAACAACCTTTAAGCGAGCTCTGATTTATGACTTTTTAGATGATAACTTCAAAGAGTACTATAAGTTAATCCTATAGCCGTCTTCTGTGAAATCAACCTCTCATGTAGACACTTTGGCATACTTTTTGACCTAACTTTAGTAATTTACCTTAAAGACCCCCAATTTGCCTCAAGTCAGCCAGCTAGACCTATCTGCAGCGCTTTTCAGTTTAGTTGAAGCTATGTGAAGCATTTTTTGAACACAGAATTTAGACATTCAGTAAATGAGCTCCCATTTCTTACAGTTTTAATTGAACTGAGGTCAACACATGCCTCACTATAAACCATGTACCGGAAATGTCCAACAAAATGTGTGATTTACATCTGATTTCTTTTATCTTTTTATTGTTTATCATTATGTTTTTATTTACATTTTTTCTTGGTCGCCCTAAGGGGCTGTCTCCCCTCCGCTCCCTCTGGATCCGCCCTTTAGCTTAAGATTGTAATTTACAATCTAAAGTTAAAAAGCTGAATTTTTAAAAATTTTTATGGAAACAAGTCGCAAGGCAACAGTAGATTTTAGAGGTGGCGGGACGGAAAATACCCACTTCAAAATTTGACCTATTAAAATGCCCCCAAAACTGACGCCACAATTTCAGAGTTTTATTATCTTTATCCAAATGGTGCGGCTAGACTAGATAAAAGGTTAACATTCATTATCATATCAAAAAAGTTTGATTTTCCTATGTTTTCGTTCCGCCATTTTCAAAACTTAATCCAGTGATGTTAGTCACATGACCATTAAATGAGAGATGCGTTCATGTTAAGAAGGGTGGTTTTAAAACCTTGAAAAATTGTAGCCTACTAAAATGTCGTCGGCTCTTCTGTGATCATCAAAAAGTTTATTTTCCATGAAATACTCTCAGGGGTAACAAGAAGCAAAGTCATCAGAACTTCAATTTGCAATCTTCGTATCCATAAGATGCTTTTGGCATTATACCCGTTTTGCACCATCGAGCAAACGTCTTGCAATTATTATTTGCTAAGCTGTAGTCAAATTTTTGTTTTCGCCGAACTGAACGTGCCCTCTTAATGACGGTATCAGGATAACGCACGTCATTGTCCATAATATTTGATCCAAACGAATGGCACACTACTTTAAATAACGGTTGTTGAAAAGGTATCCATTCCTCCACAACTCCATGTGAATAAGTGAAACGAATGACCCGAATTTTCTGCGTCGCTTCGTTTATTTGTACGACAATTCCGTGGCAGCGGGGATGTAGTATCCACGTGTAGAATACAATTTCGTCACCTTTTGCTAGTTCAGTGATTTTACTAACTGAGACATCAGTATGGTCAGTAAAGTTCCTCGCTGCTTTATTTACAGCAATACCTGCCATGCTTCTTTTCGTATTGCTCACATCTGGTCTCGCCATGGTTTTTTAAAAGCCTGAAATGGTTAACAGAATTCAGTTATATTCATAACTTTCTCCTTATAAGTTACCTCTAAGTTTTAAATGTTGTGCAAACGTATATTAATGAAATTTTGTTAAAAAGAACTTATTAATCTTACATTTTATGGAAACAAATACAGAAACTCTCTTGAAATTATACTGAAAGATACGATATTTTATTCCTCGTACTTTTGAAAAATTTTTCTGTGGAAAAGATTTCACGTTTGTAAAAAGTGCAAGAAAATTGTCTGTATAAGACAGTGAAAACTCCATTTATATACCTCCTTGTACTCGGAAGATACTAATTTTAGAAAAAAATGCTATTTATTAGCTTTTGCGAAGGGTGACGCAAAATCTGGGATGTACTTTGGGCAAATTGACAATAGGTAGCTTTAATATTTGTTTATTATGTTGATAACACCATATCGGATATTTCATTACTTTGATTTCTGTGTCATAAGAATGGATTAATATATTTATTTTTATTTCTTGATACCACTGTACACTGTAAAAACGTCCGGGTAAAATTAGAACATAATCCGGATCAGAGTGGCACTGACTCAAATCCGTGGTTTTGTTTTTGGAATTGTATATAAAAGACCTAATCCCGGTCAATTTTGAACCAAATCTGGACGTAATGAGAGCGTAACGAATATTCCGTAACTTTGATTTCCGTGCCACAAGTATGAACTACGTTTACACTGGATCTATACGGAGATATTTAAATATTGCTACAGTATTAGATATCAAAGACAAACAAGAAATTCAGATATTAAGAGCTACAAAAGATCTCTAAGGCAAATTTACCCACTTGGCAACACATTCTGTGATCTTGAGGGAACCTGGAGGTATACTTCTGGACAAAAGTTACCAATCTTCAAAAAGGGATATCTTGAGTTAGGAATGGATTGAAGGTACTTGGTTTAGATCCCAGGTTCTCAACCTTTTTCTAATCACGGACCCCTTTTGATAACGGTAATGTTTGGAGGCCCCCGGACAGTGATTGCCGGCAAATTTGTTAAATATTTGAGGGTGTACAGATGCAAAATGGTGCATTATTATGTGACTTTTGAAGTTAATTTATGTTCAAGAATTCATATTTAAAAGTGCAGTTTTCCTGTAGTAGGCCTGAAATGCAGTTTTCCTAGGCCTGCAAGTATTGCTACTCATACTTGGAAATTGTTAAATTCTTACTTTGAAATAAGAATTTCCAAGTATGCATAGCACAATTTGATTTTCTTGAAAAATATATTTCCCATTAACTTTTAATTTGAAAACGAGTTGTCAGATACAAACTGGTTGGTTCTGTGTAAGGTCAGGAAAATACGGGTTTTCTTCGTCGGAGATGGCTGGAAATGGCACTGCTTTTGTCATATCAAAGTTTAGTTGTAACTGTACTACTACCTTTCATTTTTGTTAAATCGGAATGGAAAAAAAAAATTGTAAGTGTATAGTTTTGGAAAAACCGGTACCAAAGTAGGCTATTATTGGACTTCAGTCCTCATTCAGTGCATTGCTTAATAGCTTCCTCATGAGTCATGTAATCAAAGTCTTTATTGAACTGTATATCTGGGAGAAAATCGTGGTAACGAGTAACCCATTACCCCGGTCTACAGAGACTTAGGAGGAAATGTAGACGCGACCCCTAAAGGGATGAAACCAGAAACTTTCAATGAAAGATTTTAACACCCTCAAACCCCGCCTACAATAAAGGCACATTTAATACCTGTTCGGCAGAACATATTCTCATGCTCCAAAAAGGAAAGTAAAGACTATACGTAGTCATAAATCGCCCATAACCTTTAGAATGGCGAAAGAATACCCAAGTACCTCAAGATTAATTTCTCGACGGTAATAAAGACTATCAAATTAAGGCTCCGAATCTATAAAGTTCATCACCTTACCCCTTATGGGAACCCTACAAGATTGTGTTGTTTTCTAACTCTCCCTATAAAATTTGAAAGGGTTGCGTTGGTAGAACACCTAACCCTCTGTTGAATTCACCAGAAGGATTAGACTTCTTGAGAACGACGATCTTAAACTCCTGCATATAATGTTTAAAGGAATTATAGAAATTGTCGCAAAATGTTGTATCTTGTAGGATCATTTTCTCATGTAAACCTAATTTACTGTGGAGAGAATGCAGAATTTTACTGCTAAATTCTTTTCTACACTACTGGTAATAAAGGCGACCCCGCCGGGAATTCCTACAGTCTACGGCATACATATTAAAATTATTATGTTATGAACGGGCCATAAAAATAAATGGCATTTAATTCACCCCACAAATATGTAGTCCCCAATATCTTGTCACGGCTAATGTAAGGCCTCTATGATAAGTGTAAGTTGCGCTCCCAAAAGCGACATTCGATGGGACCCACGAGAAATTATTCAGTTGTTACTTTTTCTCTGTTGTCCGCACATGAGACAATGTTGATTAATTACCCAAACCTTTTCAACGGTTCGCTACTGATGAAGTTGGGCCATAATTTGAGCCAAAGCAACAGAAACCGGTATAGCCTAACTGGTTACAAAGACCAAACCATTAACAATCAACCCCCCCCCCCCGGCACATAATCTATAATGCCACCCAAGTCTTTCGTATGAAACCTAATTTAATGATTTCGGGCCTTTCCTTCAAATGTGCAAGGTTCGCCGACTACCCATGTGACGTCAGATGGTGGCACCGCCTACCCTTACTTAACTAGTATATCTTGTTTCATTATTCACGAACCTCTTCGGCTTTTGTGGACCCTTATTTTTTCACGGACCCCCTGCGGACCCCTTTGCCCTCACGGACCCCCAAATAAATTTCACGGACCCCTTAGGGGTCCGTGGACCCCAGGTTGAGAAACACGGGTGTAGATGGCATGCCATGAAAAGAGTTTATCGTTCAAATAAGGTCCGTATCAGACGACGACTTTAACATAACTTTGTCACAATTCTAGCGAAGTCAATATCATATATCCTTGATTTGAATGAACTATACGATATACACAGCGTGTCAGACGAGTACGTTGTTTGTTTATGAGTTCGTATCCTCATGTGAGTCGGTGTGTGTGTACGTAAATTGTCTCACAAAACCCTCTTAATCCGAAATCTAAATGAATTCCCCCTTTCCTTTTCTAAGGGTAGGTTTTGGATACCTTAAACTTTTGTTAATTAATGACAGAAAACATTGAATGTTATAAATCAAAGGTCACACGACTCAAATCTTACAGTGAAAAAATAAAATTCCTGTGGTTGTGGTCAGTTATGGATTTGATACATGACTGTACAAGATCTCATGCTTACATCAGACCCGTTGGAAAAATGTCAAACAAAAACAAATTGTAAACTGGAAATAAATATATGCGTCATACATCCTTAGCACTATACTTTTCAAATTTATCTGGGTAAGAAAATAACATATCTTAATCAGATATGTTTACGAACTGATTTTCATATTGTTCTACTTCAATACCATGTATGAAATGAATTTCTGAAAAAATGTAATATTTAGTAGATGTGAGCAATAATATAACATCCTCCTTTCAAGGGCCAGAAAATTTTTTATTTGATTCAAGCTTAATCTGTACTGAATATTGCCCATACGGGCCGTCTTTATAAAACGATTTAAATGACAAAAAGTGCAGCAAATGTGAATCTGTAATAAACCAGAGAGCCCAATGGCTTTGGGATTCCTTGCAAAAGAGTGTGTTTTGTTACTCTGGGGCTCATCTTTCAAACTTGTATTTCTTTACAAGATCAGTTTCCTCTTTGTTTTCACAATGTAAACCCTGTGAACTGACATGACCTTTGGAGCCCTTAAAGTCTTAGAGGGAAGTCCATCCTGGGCCTTCTGCGAAAAGAACCGAGCACTAATTCAATATTCCATCGAAGGACTAGTTAAGTATGCAGTATTTTTAATCATGCTATAGTTACAGTATCTTTAACCAGTGTTCATAATTAGGTAATTTAAAATTTGAATTTTCACAACGGCAATTGTTTGTAAAAGCGAGGAATGTTTTCTATAACTCTATGTTTACCAAGGCAGGAAAATTCAGACCTTAATTTTTCGGTGGGCACGGAATGTCGGATACAATTTGAAGGTACCGCCTACTGGCTATTTAGATTATGAGGTTTACGTATTTTCACCTCCCATGACACCATGTGACCCTCGACCTTCAAAAAGCCCCTAGGGTCCTCTTTCTTTTGAAGTAACACATCTATATACCACGTATGAAAAGTATTTATCATCCCTCTATTTAAATATGGTGGTGTTTTCAATGTTTCTCGCCTTTTGACCTTTGATGACCTCAAATGATTTCTTACCATCACTGAAAACAATAAGGGTCTTTTTCCCAATGCGATACAGCTATAAACCAAGTATAAAGATTGTCCATCATTTCTATCTTGAAATATCGTGTTTACAAGCCGTTTTAAGAATATAGTTTTTTTCATCATGGTGACCTGAGGTTACCTTTCCCCTTATGCAAATCAATACGGTCATGTTCTGACTATGAGGCTTCCACATGCCGAGTTTGAAAAACATCAATGCTTCCTACTTAGAGATATTCTGTTTACAAGTTTTTTTTTCTGTTTTTGACTTCTGAAGACGTCACATGGCCTTTGACCTCCGCCAAAAAACAATGGGGATTCAGCTCATACATCATACAGTTTTTTTCATACATATTGTAAAAATGTTGACGCGGGCACAGACCTTATTAAAATAGAACGTCATACGTTACCCATTTGGGGCAACTTCGTGTCATCTGAAGTGTGGAGCAAATACACGTGCCAACTTTATTCTTAAAATGTTTTATGTTTTCTGTTTTATGGGTACTAATCTGCAAATTAGGAGTAGAAACAGCATAGATCTAGTAGAAGAGAAATACTGGGGTCAAAGGCAACACCTTTGCCCGGAAATGACCTTGGAATGCACAACATTCAGTGATTTTAACATTGTGAAAATTGGTACCAACAAGATCCCATCAATGTTATTTTTATGTGGTTTATTTAAGACTTGTAAATATTAGTTTCAAAACAATTGTTATCAGGATTAATCATGTAGTCAAGACTATAGTATTTTCAGACATCATGGTCAATTTAATTTGTTTCATACAGTATGAGCGATATAGTAGCTGGAACCATTGAGTGCCGGAACGCAAAGAAACCATAGGTCAATGCAACCAGAAATCCAAAAGGCTTAGTTATTCCTTGTCAAATGGAGACAAAATATATCAACCTTCCAATCTTGGGCTATTGCGAGCTATTGCATGCACTAGCAATTTCCACGCTTTTGCTGTTTCACCTTCAGAGACTTCATGCAACCTCTGACCTTTATCTAAAGCATTTAGGTTTTCTTTCTTACAATAACACATCCAAAAGCCAAGAATGAAAATTATGCACGCTCTCTATGTTGGGACACAGTGTTAATATACGATTCGAGTTTTCACCTCTGGTGAATTCAATGACCCCCGACCTCTACTTAAAACAACGTAGCCTTCCTTTTCATATGAAAATTTATGTACCAAGTATGAAGGTACCCAACACTTCTAACTTAAGATACAGTATTTACAAAGGTTTGAACTTTTGCTGTCTGGTAACCTAACATAACCTTTAACCTCCTCAAAATGCAATTGGACTCATCTTTTGATAAACCATCCATCCACATACCAGGTATCCATACTTCCTTACTCAAATGGTTTCATTACATTGTTTTTTCAAAGTTGATCTCAGGTTCCATGTATCACAACCCCTCATCGTACAATTGGCAGAAACAAAATCTTAATAAGAGCAGCCCGTCGACTATTGTTTCTGCTTTGAGGCCTTCTGCTGACCTCGCCTCCCCTTTTTACGTGTATCGGTCATAGTGGTATCATCATGAAACCCCACAGGGTAAAATCGAATAATAAATTGTGCCATCCAATAAAAATATTTAAATACAAAAAATATATGAATACAACAGTATGTTTATTGTAAACTAGGTCCTCTTTATTCTTTACTGCAAAGAGGTCTTCGTTTCAAAACTACTTCACTCAGCCATGGTATACAAGGTACACACATGGCCGTATGCGGAGGGGGCAGCAGGCAGTTACCCCTTCCCCCCGAAATCAAAGCAACGTTTGGAAAAGTCGAAATGTGTAAACTTTGGACAAAATACAGCAGAGATTGTTTAGATGTAACTTGGAAGGCAAGAAAATAAAACTTCCGGCATTGATAGGATAAATGAATACAATTTACCCATGGTAATTTGGACTACAACCTAGAGTTATGCAATCTAAAAAAGTTGCGATTATTCGCATATCAGTGGGATGCGGTCATGCAAAGATGTAACTTACACCTTGAATTGGAAAAAGGACATGATAACATATAAAAAGAAATTAAATTCTTTTCTTTTTCTGTGTCACAGCTCTCTAGTGAAAACAACTTATACACTGAAAAAACTAAAAAAATACTTTCCATAAAGACCAAATAAAATTAAAAATGAAAGCATCCAAACTATACCCTGTAAAATGTCTAACTGTAATTTTGTGGTCTGTTTAGTGCCCATTTCATGTCACTTGGAGAAGCTTACATGCTCATTCTGATTCCGACAGCTTGTTTTAACAACCCTAAGCTTTTGACGGCTTTCCTCCAGGATTTACACCGACGCACTGCCCATCAACCCTACCAGGGGCCCTAAGGCAGATCTTTGTATCCCAAACTATTGTGGACAATATGGGAAGTTTTGTCATTTCAACATGAATCCCCTTCCACTCTCTTTAGAACTACTCTTTTCACGCTACGTGCCAATTGATTTTAGTACCCAGGTATGCAGGGCGGCATGGCAACTCTCCTTACTGCATTTAGTATACTCCTGACTTCTTCAGTGTATCTATTTTGTATACTCCTAGATGACAACATGCTCGCTTGGAATAAGCTATATTGGATCATGAAAGTAATACCAAGAATTTGATGTAGCAAACGTGATTAAGTAAAAAGCAAACTTCGAGTGCAGCATGAACTGCCTATACCATTATTCAATATTATCACACACTTTAGTAGAACCATCCGCAAAACGAATTCGGACCATTGATACCTTCAGTTTTTTTGTTTAATATTTTTGGAGAAAAATAAAATATATCTTTAACAGTAACAATGTTATTGTATCAGTTGCGCCACTCATCTTTTAAGTTTGTTAAATATGTTCAGGATCCCTATATTGTTAGGGCTTCTACGCGAAAGGAAGAAACCACAAGTTTAGAAAGTTAAGAGTTTTATTTGTCTACCATCTAGTTCTTATTGCAAATTAAATTCCTGCAGAATAAAGTTTACGTCTTGTTGCTTATAACAAGTTGGCAAATTTGTGACTTCACTTTTACCTGTACGAAGGGGATTGTAATTTGATTTGTGATGGGGCCAGACGACTAATAGCTTGACTTGTGATGAGTTGTGACTTCACTTATGATAAGTTTTGATTTGACGACTTGTGAATGAACCCTTATACAGACGCAAAAGGGCACCTTACAAATGTTAAGTTTTTGTGTTGGGTACTGTAGGACACAGTCGTTAATGACGTTGGACACTGTTTTATTTGAAAATTATAACGAATTATTCAGAAATAGAATATACACATCAAACATTAGACAAATCCAAACTTAATTTTTGAAATTTTATAACGAAAAAAATCAATCAAATTTGTTCTAGCCTAGATACGTTTTCTTTCTAATCAATTTGTTCTATCATTTTTTCACTATGCAAGTATGCATACATGTGAAGGCTTGCGAAGGTATACAAATTATTGTATGTACAGTACATGTAGCCCAGGCCTATGTACGTACTGCCTGAAAATACCCACCTAGGTCAATTGTAGGGCAACACGACAACTAGAACGGTGCTGTTACACGACGTGAGGATATATAACACTGTCTAGTTTATACTAAAGTTTTACAAACCCTGTTGCAATCCAAATCGCACTATTATATATCATGAAATGAGTTTATCTATAAAAGATTACAATACTCCACATTTAGAAATGTATTAAGGAATTTTCAAACTGAAAATTATCGATGCAGTTAACTTTGGTTCATATTTTCTAAACAATTCGGAGGCTGATGAGTAACTGGTGAAAGGTAAGTAAAACACATTTTTACCTTGCTATTCATGGACTAGATTACTTAAACTTAGTGACTTCTTAAGAATACCCGATGTACGAGAATACACCTCAGTCACGGAGCGCTATCTAATCTAACTTGGTAGTGCTAATAATAACCAACGTTAGGTCTGACAGTGACATATCCCTGGCCAAAGTTGCCTAAGAGAGCTACAATTTTTTTTTTCTGCAAAAGGCCTACTTATAACGCACCGATTCCAGACAACGAACTTCCTCGGTCCTCTGTAGTGACGTATCTTCACTTGTTGAAGATTTGCTAAGTTATGGCTGCAGTCAATACTGTTGAACAACTTCGACCGTGCTTTGCTGCTAAACGTGTTTATAGATGTGTAAAAGTTTAACGGTTGGCATGAAAGGCAACGACAGCACGCCAGAACCGTGAGTGTTGTACGGATGCTTTTAAGGCCATTTCGGCTTTGTTAACCGGTTAAACGTTTTCTATGTCAGAAACAAAAGCCTATCAACATTATTAGTCTTTGGCATCCCCATTGACAAAGTTCTTACAAGGAACCGGTTTGAGTATGCATCAAGTCTACACGGGGGTATGGTATGGAGAGGGTTCAAACCCAGGCAAAGCGCAAGTCCGTAGCGAAGTCACCGATCTTTTGAGGGATGGTGTGGTAGTTAGTTAGATGAGGTTTTACAGCTGTTTGAGGGATGTTGTGAAGTCCAGGCGTAACACCCGTTGGGGGACAAGGGACATGTCGCCGGAAGCTCTGAGGAATGTGCGTAGTTACAAGACAATACTAATTGAAGAGTTCACTATTTTAAAATGGAAACATTGGGTTCGGACTCAGCAAATTACAATATGGCTATTACTTATGACAGAGTACCTTGTAGTTACTATGAAATGACACGTTCATTTTAAGGTTTGCGTACTAGTGTTGGACTGGGCCTTTTCAGCCTGAAGACTTTTCAGTCCAGGGATGGCGCCAGGATTTGCCCGACGGGAATGGGCAGATCAGAGTCCCCAACGGGGTGGGGGCAGCGACCCGTACGCCCGACTGCCCCGATGTCGTCGAAGGGTTGTGAGGGGGGATTTGAAGGAAGCCTGTGTGTTACACCATGCCATTGCGGGGCATATATTGCATAGCATTTTTATATACTAGAGGAAAATAGTTCCGCGCTGATTTAATGTTTTCCCCGGAATCTTAACTGTGAAATTGCAAAGCGCGTGAAATCTTTTTGGGTACACATATACTAAAAAAGAATCTGTACTTATTTAAAGCTTATATAGTTTTATTGTCCGGGTAGCTGTTTTGGCCCTATCGAGCATAACTTACATTACACTTCCCTCCTCGAGTCACTATCCTTACCGCACGACAGACACGAGAACATTCTAGGTCCAGCGAAATGAGTTGAAATTCCCGACATTTACATAAATCCATGTATTCTAGTTATTAAGTTACTTGAAAAGTGGAAAGGCTTTGTTTAATATTAAGCTTAAAGTAACGGAACTGAGGAAGAGGGGGCAAAGCGTACTGAGAAGTTTTGGTATTATCGCAGAAATGGCCCTTTTGAAAGCCAAAATGGGTAAACCGATCATGGCAGGCGACAGAATTTTCCCTACAGGGGGGCGGGCCATGCCAGCGGCCCCAAGTTCCGACATCCCCTTTGTTTAGTGGGTGGAGAGAAGGAGATATGAAGGAGCCTAACCATCCCATGCCATTGCAGGGCACATTTTGCATAATATCAATTAATACTTTCAAAGCGCCAGTTGCGCACTAGAACCGTTCTTTTGGGTCTGATCGTGAAAGTGCAGTGTGCAAAGCGTGCGAAATTTTTTGGAAGGCTTACACAAAAAACATATGAAATTATTAGAAACAAAAAGGAAAATGAAAAAAAAAAAAACAGTAGGGTTTGTGGACCGTTTCTGGAATAACATACATTATAAAGAGATCCACCTGGAATATCCCGAAGAAATCAGGGAGGTGTTAGGACCCTGGTGAGTCGCTCAGCAACTGACCGTACCGCATGACACACACAATAGAACAGCAACTATAGGCTTTGCGATATGGGATGGAATTTACTTCTACATAAACTGTGTAAACTTGGTAAGGTGAACAGGACTTTTACTATCTACCTATGTGGAATAGAACTTTTTTGAAGAAAATGGAGTAACCCTATAGCGCGCCGAAAAGTTTGGGATCTAATGGAGACAGTGTCCGCTTGAGAGCAAAAAAAAAAAAGTACTTCCCAATATGACCGTTTGTGTTTTTACCTATGTGTGAAGTAATAAAGAATGAGCGCAAATAAAAAACGCGCTGAAAAACTGCATATTTTTTAACCATCTTTTTTTTTCCTCATTTTATTGCAAAATTGTCCATTTTCTTACGTTTAAATCCACTCTTCGTAGGGACAGTTCTTAAAGCCACATAACCCCCTTTTTGAATCTCCCAGAACATGCAGATACATTGCCTTCTCAGTTTCATGTTCTAATTGATAAACCTACACATGTGATAGTGTAATTCTGCAGTACAATGTTATATAGCCTAAGGTGCCATGCAAAGCTTCTGTTGCCTACAGAAGTACAGGGATTCGGCAACCAATTTATGTCTAATGAAAAGGTTGGCATGTTACACTGTGCATAAAGGGAGTTTAGTAATATACCGGTAGTGTTTTGTAGCAGATTTACATAAAATACCCGGAAAGTAAGTACTGCATAAGCAGGATAAACATTTGGCACCGTAGGCTAAGAAATTATTTAGTTTTCAAGTGATTCTGAATTGACATTTATGGATTGCCCCGTCGGCCGAATAAAACGGTCTCGCGGGCCGCATACGGCCCGCGGGCAGGAGGTCCCCCAACCCTACCTTGGAACCGTACCTAATGCGGCCACCCTCCATGGGTTGACAAAGGGAAGATTTTCATTTATCCTAGGTACGCGGTTAGACTCTACCGTGGATCTCGTCATGACAACGTCCCTGAAAGTACAATACGTCGAGTGTGCTCAGAAGAAAGATAAACGGCTGTCAATCTTTCACGCAAGAGAAGATTGCAATGCACGGTACCCCCATTTAAGATTTTTTTGGTGTATCCATTCTTTGGCAATATGTTCTAAACTATATTAGTTGGTGCTGTATGTGACAACTTTAAAAATTTCGAATTGGTCCTTTGCCTGTTAGACCCTCCTCCTCAAAAGACCCTAGATTCGCCCTGTTGGCCACTAAGGGGCCTTCCCAAAACAATTTACTTAAAAGTGCTTTTACCGCATTTGAAGATCATATAATCCTGCTAATGGAATACTTTGGCTCAAGTTATGATGACACGTATGAATGTTTGCTAACCCTTCGTCACGTTAATAAGGATCGTGGCAGTTGCAAGTTTACGAATAAGTGGAAAACCGTAGGACTTGAAAGGGTTTGAAAACGATAACTTTTAAGCTATCCTACAGCAAGAAATAACGAGGCAATATACCACTTAAAGTTAGCCTAAAGTCTACAGGAACATATATTATAGAGCTTTGAAATTAATCCTACTCATCCAACTTCCATCTTCATACATTATTGCGTTGCTGAAATATAAATCTTGAAAAAGATATTCTCTAAATTTGAAAATTGCTATTGCGCTTTAATCAATTCTGATGTCCTTCTTGTGCAACACTCATTACATGCGTTTGTTCCCTTTTGAAATAAATATGTACATACGACCTCGAAAATTGTACTCTTTTCTTGCACAGCATGTTGTACGGAGAAGGATTAAATGGTCAAGTCACATGTAACAGTAAGACAGTGATCGCATTTTGCATCAAGTGCAGGCTTTCGAAAAAAAAGAGAAATACAAAGACGGTAAATTAAGCAGTACAAGAATGACATCACAAATCATTGTAAAATCTTAAAATTTTAAAAAGAATTTATAAGCTTAAAACATTTTTTTTTATCTCCGATCAGGATTGCCCCGTAATTATTGAAGTTTAAGCATTTCGATTCATCTTTAAAGCTCTGTAACACTTACGTTCTTAAATTTACTTGTAAAAGTACTTGGATTCCTGTATGTAGGATTACGTGTCTGAATGTGTATGAAAGAACATTGGTGTATGTAAGGACGTACATGTAGCATTTTTAGTGACCCTTATTTGAGGACTTAGTTTGGCCACAAAAGTCAACGCAAATGGCGGCTAAGATCAGACGCTCATACTTGAATATGATACTAAGGTACCAAGGTAATTTAAAACAATCACCCTTCCTTGTATCCCTAGCGTGGGTATGCACCAACCAATCACAGCTTTTGCAGTTTCTCTGACCCATGCATACAGAATTTTAACCTTTTGACCATATCTCAGCACTAATGGCTAGTAAGACACTTAACAGGCTCCGTTATTAGTAGTTGATTGTAAACTAATGCACCGCAGAAGGGTATCTCGATGTCTATTTACCAGTAGCTAGGTAGGTATTCTGCTCCAATGCCTATAGATGGCGCTATTGTGGTATACAAAGGCACTTTAGTTCCCAAAGTCCCACGAGACTGCTGAAGAGCGGAAGGGCTAAAACCAAAGGTTACTACCGAATTAATTTTTGGTCCCCGAAGAAGATACGTCCCTGTGGAGTGTAACATTCAGTCCATTAGACGCCGTGACCAACAGACGTAAGTGTCTGGGTCGGTCAAACCACCCAAACTGACCACCCTCTTTCGTCAGACCACTCGAAACAAACTCGATAAAATCCAGTAACGGTTGAATGAAACGTGAAGGATAGGGTGACAGGACTTTCATCATGATATGCCGATTGAAAGACCACATAATACCTTAAAAAATAATGAGGGATTTATATGACTCTCAAAGGGTAGCGCTCATGCGCACCTACCAGGTGCATGAAAAGTAGCATTTTGTGCAAACATTTTTGCAGAAGAAACTCATAAAATAAAAGTCGTCCATTATAAATAAGTGGCATTAAAAGCACAATAATCGACGTTCCCTTAAATGCACAATACGTTCAACTATATTTCAGGGGTACATAGAAGCGCAAAGTCGGCTATTTTTTCAGTTATCCTTAAGGTGTTTCACCTTTCAATTATCCCGATCTCGAAGGCATTTTTTCAAACGTCACCTATGGTGGCGTTCCACCTTAGCAGTGTCACCGTTTAGAAAGTTCTTAAACTATAAACTTACAATAGAGCTGTTGGCTAACTGACATGTGCACGTCGTTTCTGGTGATGTAGTTCTATTGTGAAGGCACTGTGCATACACTTTAGAGAAGAATTTTTAAGGTTAATTGTGATATATTGACCGACACTTTTGTTAACCATGAATCACATTTTGAGTTAGCCAACTTTATCTCCTCGATATTATGTTAAGAGATTGGTAAGCAATAACCTTTACTGAACTTGGACCTCCGCATAAGCATCACAGACTTACTGTCATATCATGTTCATGGGCATTACCTGATAAGTGCAAGAGCGATCAAAGCTTTCCTTCTCGAGTTATCGTGCTTCCTGTTTATCAGTCTTTCAGTCCTCCCGTGGCCTAAAGTGACTTTTGAACTAACGAAAACGAAAAATGGTTCTTTACCTCAACAACGGGTATCAACATTGTGACATCTGTAAAATGTAAGATATGGGTTTTAGGATTTTTCCTACTGTGAAAACCTCATATTACCTTTGACTTTTTCATTTTTTTTCTTACTCGGTATTGGGTATCGGTGTAGAGGCGAAAATTTCTACTTCAACTTAGGGGAAACAGGGGAAAACGGGCAAAAGGAACAACGGAGCGCAGACGACGCTGAAGCACAACACGCCTCCACTTAATCGTGACATCCAGCAGCAACGCTTCTATAGGAAACCAGGGGGCGAGGCTCCCAAAATTTCTAAGGTAGGCCTATGTACAAGATTTCCCGTGTCGTACTAGAAAAGAAAAATACTTTTCGCAATTAGGTGTTGAAAACGTACTAAACAGACCGTAAAACTGAACTTATCTATTTTCCAAATTTAGCTTCTTCGGACTAACGCGCGGTTAATTTCTTGATGATGCACCGAATGTAATGTTTGGAACTGGGTGATGTTTGCAGAGGTTTTGCAGTAATATTACTCTTTATATTGTTCAGGAAGTTGTGATGATACAAGTATCATAGAAAACGCACTTAGCGCCTTAAATTGAATAAATTGTCTACGCGGGAACACACCTGCGTTTTTTTTTTTGCATCAGATCGACGGTCCTCACTGAAACTCGTCATTTTCCCAGTGCTAGCAAAATCCAAACAAAATGAAGTGAATTAAAGCATGTCTGACCTATCCAAATTACGCTGTCCGACATTCGATTTAGTGTCCCCTAATATTGGTTGGATAGCAATTTTTGGTGAACGGATGGTACACGCATGATGCAAGTTCTGCACAAAAAGCAGGGAAAGGTGGATAAGCGCTCTGAAAACTTCAACATTAGCAAACTAATAAAGTTATATAGGAGATGGGAGGTTTGTAAAATGTCGAACTCTCCTATGCACGGATGCCCAGTTTAACTAAATTCATTTGGGGCTGGAACGAAGTCATTGCCAGGTTTGGTACATAAGCGAACAAATGAGTGTATCTGTTTACTGCAAGAGGTGGAGTATATAAATTGAAATGATCCAAGGATATCAAAGCGCTGCTAGAACGCGGTTGTGGTCTACGGAGCGTGAATCATTTTCTCTATCTTAATCTGACATCGAATGCGCTTTTTCACAGATCACGAAATCGGAATTTGACTATAACTTACGAAGAAACATTAGTACTAATTAACTACCACATCGTGATTTGATGATTCAAGTTCAAGGAGATTAACGGTGGGAAGGACGGCTACCGGTAATGGGGTTGCATTGAAATAGTAATACTGCTAAAGCTGGCTGAAAAGAATTGTCAATGACAAAACTATCTATGTGCGAGTGTATGAATTTACCAGTACGGAGATGTAAAGTTTTACTAAATTAAGGATTTTAAAGACATTATTGAATGTTTTAGGCTTCATCTTGAATGTTTATCACGTGAGAAAACGCCCAGTATTTGAGAAAGCTACTGTTACATTTGAAACCTACAATCGAAGGCCGAGACATTTTGGGTTCTCTCACCCCGGCTACTCGATATCTTGCAGGCAAGCACGCTCTTCTAGTGATTAGTTTGATTACTTTCTTCAGTTAAACTTTACTCATAGTCTTGAGCTACAAATGACTAAATATCTTTCCATGAGAAGTTTATTTCTCGAGCATAAAGCTACCATTTGGCTTTCATGAGAGGTCAAGCAGCGGGTCTCTAAACGAGGGGCTTGCGTACGTGTGTGTATATATATGTGTAAGGTTACCTTTCTTAAGCACTAGTTCCTATATACAATTGAGGAAGGGCTGAGACAGCCCGAAATATTTTGTATTTCACTGATTGTATAATATAGTTGGAAATGAATGTATCCAT
>WURT03511177.1:0-18603 GCA_009936505.3 Holothuria glaberrima | reverse complement strand
TTTTAATGCTTTCAAGAATACATTTTGCTGAATGACGAAAAGCCTTAATTATTGATTTCACTCGGGTGAACTCCCTTTCTTTTTGATTTTCTCTTTTTGGCTTTTGAAAGGAACAAAGAGGGAGAAGGGTTTAAATCTGGGAGTGTTTTGTTAATTTGTGTGGATCATTATAAATAACTATGTGATTTAAGTGTGATAAAATGCAAGGATTTGAAATTTTCGGAGCTTAAAATTTCCACAAAAGCTGACTGAATAGGTAAGAAATGCATCAAGGGACTGAAATGAATACATACCAACAACACTCTAACAAAAGGGGCTAATGAATTTATCTTGTCATGCCTTGATGATGACCACAAAACTTCTTACTGAAGACAAATATTTCACCACATCTATTGTCTACCAAAATATCATTCACATAAAGTGACCCATTACAACATCATGATACAATGAAAAAGCCTCTCTTTTTTTAAAGTTTTTAAGATTTGACACTGAACATTTTTCAGCAGCAATGCAAAGTTCTCTTCTAACCCCTCCACTACCCCTGCCCCTCCTTCTGCACCACACCCCTAAGTCTAATGAAGTAGCATATATCAAAGAGAAAAATGATTCTAAAAATTACAAGGAGCTTCAGTATGTTCTAGGAAAGAAAATACCATTAAGAGAATTCCCATAAAACCTTGCAGTCTGTGGTGCAAAATTTTTTAAAACAAAAAAGTTGAGATAAAGAAGAATAATATCTTTTATTTTTTACTAACTTTTGAGGAAAGAAATAGCAATGAAATTACAATTCCCATAAAATGGTCTTTAGAAAAAACAATTTTCAAAGTTTTTGGTGCCTCACCAGCAAAATGATGGGCTTGAAATCTTCTTAAAAGTATGCTTGGTTGTTTAAGGACAGTTTCATAAGTGAAAGTTTATTTAAAGCAGATAGGCCAAAATAGGTGAGAAGGTGAAAGACTTTAAAAGATGCCCAAAAAAAAACTGGGAAAGCATCTTACCTCACTCAAATATGAAGGATCCTTCCACAATAGGAACAATAAAGTAAAATTATTTAATGTTAATGTTAATGATTTTAATGGAATAATATGTAACTTCAGCAGATGTCAAATTTTAAAGCTATGCAGTACACGAGTTTTGTTCTAAAATGTGATAAATGCATACTTAACAGATAAAAAACATCTAGTTTACTGATTTATAGAAAGAATGTTACTATGTAAAGCCATGTGTAGATTTACGGCAGGTATCTGGTTTTGGCACAGGCTCTAGTTGTCACATGTTGACATACTGATGACTTTTTCCTAAAATTTTACAATTGATATTTGTTGTAGTTTTGAACCAAACTCTTCCCTGATTCATAATTACTCCAATCAACAATATACAACAGGTTCACCATTGTTTTTGCCAAAAAAGATTGTTCAAACAGTCTCCCTCCTTGTTTTTGTGTCTTTTTTTCTTAGTAATTGTTCAAGGCTTACCTGAAACTTAAATTTTTGTTAATAAAAGCACAAGCAAATGCAATGTTACAAAGTAAAGCTTGAAATAAATATTCAAAGGGGTGGGGTTTCGTTACCTGTGGTTGCTCTGGTGCCCTCCTTGTCTGGAAATCTGCTAGTGCTCCTGACTGATCAACATTAGTATTATCTTGATAAGTACTGCCCCTTTAAGGAAAGAAATGGTACCACAATAGCTTAAAAATTTGTACAAAAAACTAGCTTTAATCTTTACACTTTAACTGACCAAAGGCACATTTCTTTAATAACAGAAACAAAGTTAAACTTAAATCAACTTGATGACTATTTATTCGAGACAAAAAGTCTTACAGCAAGCACAAAGTGGCAATCTTTTTTTCTTAAATCAGCAATTCTGCTATAAAATAACATTATTACAAATTTCTTTGGTCATGGAATTTGCACTTTCAAGAAAAGTACATGTAAAGTTCAACACATTACACCTTTTGTTGATACTGTTCATGCTATCTATACATCTTGTACCAAAATAAGCACACAGGCATTTACTAGGTTAAGCTTGCCTGTACTGTTCCACTCAACAGCCGTATTGCTAACTGTCGTGGAGGTGCATGCATATTAGCAAAGAAGGTCACTCATGTAGTTTGGTCAGCTTCAGTCTGGCTGACCCGACATGTTGGATCTACCCAACTGAAGCAAATATGCCTTAAAACTAGCTAGAACCTAGTTGGTCTTGGTAGATGAGACTGTTCCATACACCCTTTTCCAAGTAGCAATTACAAAGGATTATGGGATAGAGTTTTGGTTTGTGTCGTTTTTGTCAATGGTATTTTACTGTGTCCAAAAATGATGCGTACCAACGTTCTGTCCCATAATCCTTTGTAAATGCTATTTGGAAAAAGGTCTTTTAGATTGTGTTGCAGTCAATAGGGTAAGTTGCAGAAGGCTTTATGTTAAGGTAACCTACCCCCTGGTTTGATAGCTGGTTTGCCTGCTCTGAGCAAACATGTCAAAGTCATCATTTCCTTGACCTTGGTCCCCTGAGGCATTTGGTATCTGATTCAACTGACTACCTGCATTAGTTGTGGCATTTATATCTGCATAAAAAGAAATTTAAAGTAAGTGGTTTGTGAAAGATTAAACAAGAATTTGTATTTTCTAGGAAATGCATGTTGACATAAGGCCTTCAAAACAATCATAGGTACACTGCATGTGTGTCATATCTTTCCCATGGACCACCTGAGCTGCTGCAACCTTCCTAATCCTTTTCACAAGATCCTATGACTATTACTACCATACAAAACAGGTCATAAATGCTCCAGTTTACTGGACAAATACAGTCAAATTAGTATTTTTTAACATCCCCCCAACTCCTAAGCCTAACCACCTGCCTCTATATTTATGTAGTTGGACAGTGAAATATTCCCACCTCATATACCTCTAAGACAACTCCCTTCCAATGCTGGCAGACATGCAACCAGACTAGCAACTCTGCCTACTAGCGTTGGGTCTTGTAAATGTCATATGCCTTGTTAGTCTGTTCATTCATCTGGAGAGAGGGTTTACATTAACACTTTTGCCACTGTATAGGGATTACACATCGATACTGAATGTCACCAAGGCCTCACCTATGTCTGTGCCTAAGCTATTATGACATAGCCAAATACTGTAGGCCTCGGCCAAGGCTGGGTTAACTTTTACCATGAAAAATTTCTCATGAGCAATATTATGATAAACAACACTGGGGAATCTTCTTAAATTCAGTATTTACCTCCATCCTCTTCTTCCAAGTTCAAAAACTTCTATCCTCACAACACAGCCCAACACAACATAACTGTCACCCAGCATATTAAAATTTGAGCCCAATAAATCACCATTTTTCTAGCTTGACATGCAAAAATTGATGATGTTGTTTCATTTTTAACAGTAGGAAAGCCCAACAACATCTAGTGAACTGTGTGCCATCTAATAGAGATGCACTGAAAGGCATGAGTAACCACTGGATTTATGGTGAGCCTGCCCACATAATTATACAAAATTATTGGTCATTCATACTTGTGCAGCACCAGTATTCTTAGCAGAAGGGGTTCAGACAGAGAGACAGACAGACAAACAAACAGACAGACAGGGACAGAGAAACCAAGGTATTTTACTAAAATAGAAATGTTGAAACTAAGATCCAAAAATGATTACCTAATCCTGCTAATTGCTGAGTCAGCGGAGGTGGTGCCTGTGATGGGGGACTGGTATCACCAAAGTCTATCAGAGGAGCTACAGATTGCGGCTGAGGAGGTGGTGGCCCTGCCATCTGTGAAAAGATGCACCATGAGCTAAGAATAAGTTACCAACACTGTATATTAGTTTGGGTCTACAGGATGGACTGTTGGTCACGCTTACATTTCGAACCACTTCAAACTAATCAAGTTTACTCATAACAATGACAACACAAAAAATATTCTAATCTTTGTTAAGACATGAGCAGGGAGTAATTAGTCCATTTATGGAATTTTTTTCTTCAAAAGTAATGAAATTTGGTGAATGTTTTGTGACCCCTTCCCCACCCACTTCCTCCATTACCTTGTCATATGGCATCTGGGAACAAATATGTTGCAGTTTGCTTGAATCCATGAAAAATGAAAAGGTTTTTAAAGAGCTGCAGATATTTAAAGGACATAAGCAGTTGCCCTAAACTTATTTTGAGACAACAGCTAAATCTCACAAATTTCTTCATATTTTACTTCCAAGTATGTTTCACAGGATGGACACCATTCATGCTAACATTTTAAAACCACTTCACACTAATCAAGTTTACTCATTATCATGACAACATGCAAAATACTCTAAAACTTGTTAAGGCATGGGTAGGGAGTAATAAATCCATTTACAGAAACCTCTTCTTCAGAAGGGATGAAATTTGGATAACTTTTGTGACCCCCCACCCACCCTTTCTTCCTTTACCTTATCACGAGGCAACTGGGAACAAACATGTTGCAGTTTACTTGAATTCATGCAAAATAACAAGGTCTTTGAAGAGCTGCCAATTTTAAAAGGGAATAAGCAGCCTTAAACTCATTTTGAAACAACAGCTACTTCTCACAAATTTCTTCATATTTTTCTTCCAAGTATGTTTCATGATATTTCAGAACTTAACTATTGCATACTTAATGTACACCAAGGAATTACTCATTGTAAATTTCACATTCAGTGAAAAAAAATTGTCACATGATTCTCAGGAGCCATTCATGTAATAGGGTAGACTACTACACTAATCCAAATTGCCGGGACTGCATTTTCCCTTTAACCAAAAGTTATGAGGAAGAGAAAGAATGAAAATTTAAAAAAATAAACTACATTGCATTCAGATGTGTGTTCAGGGTCTTACGTAACCATGTGACAGTACTCACAGGGGGCTGGGAGGCCACCACTGGTTGTTGTGTAGCTGTGATGGGAGGCTGTTGTGGTGACACAGGCTGGGATCCTGCTTGTGTCTGCCTGTACCTTTCATGGCGGTCATATCGCACAAACAAATTGTTGAGGTCATCATTAATCCTTAGAAGTTCACCTGTTCATAAAAAGTTAATTTATTTTTATTAGTCCACATCTTATCGACTACATTTCAAACTACGAAATTTGAACTGTCAAACTCAAGATTAATGGAATAAAATGAATGCATTAATACAAAACACATGGATGACCAAAGCCTTGGCCTCCAAACCACAACAACATTTAAGTGGAAAGTGCTTGTCCCCACTACAGCTGTGTAGACAATGCTCCGATAGCTGCTTATATTCACCTGGCCACTAAATCCTAACCCAACCCCTCGACAAACATAACCGCCTCAAAACCCTGCACCTAACACACTCCCCTCTAAAATACTACACCCCCAATGAAGCTGCCAAACATAGCTTGTTGAGTGTATCACAGACAACAGCCCTTGTGAAAGAACAGTCTATTGTTAAAGGGGGCAGCTCATACATGGTTTGCTGACGATTTCCTGACTTCTTAAGGGCTTCACTGATTTACCAACATCCCTCACATCTAGCTTTGCTGGCTTGAATATATTGCAGTAATTTTGCTTAATTTTTGTACTTTTTCTGGGGTGGGGGATCTGGGTGAAGGGAGATTTCACATCCATCAAAGAACAGAAAGGTAAGCATGCATTGGTACCAAGACTCTAATGTACCAATAGCTGAATACTCCATTGTTCTCACAAATGAATGTAGGTCAGTACAACACTGCACATATAAAAGAATAGTTATGAAAGCTTTAAACGAGGGCAGAAGAATAGTTATGAAAGCTTTATACGAGGGCAGCATTCGGAGAACGCATGTGCAGAGGAAGAGTGTTGTAAGTTACAATAAAGAACAGCGTCATGAAAATTCATGATAAAGTTAACTTATCTGAACATATCATCAGCCTTACCCATTATTTCTTCATGAGTAACTTGACCTAACAGTTCCATCACTCTCTGCTGCATGGAACGACAAGTTTGGTTCAGTTCCTACAAGAAACGACAAATGGTGAAACTGTCATTGATTAGTCTACCATTAGACTTGTTCAGAGGCGACAAACAGAAGTGGAGATTGGTTTTATGTAGGAAAATGTTGAGGAGTCATGGACCCTTGCTTTACAAGCTGCCTCCTACCAAATATCAAGCCTAGGAAAGTTTCTGCATGGGAGACTGGTATCTGAGGACATATATTCATATCAACTTTGCAATCAATAAATATTTTCCCTAGCTGTGTTACCAACAAATCTTTATTGCACTAAGTTTGCCCCTCACAACTGTAGATCTGAGAAACTTTTCTTTTTTAGAAGGTGGAGGGACATGGGGTGACAAAAAAGGACAAGGAGAGTAGGGCTGAGTAGGGTAGCCAAAATTCGGAACCGGGTAACCATTTTCATTACCCGGTCGGGTAATGGGTACCCAAATCTTAAGGCCTACTCTGAAAGTTGATGACTTTATTTAAAGCATAATACTCTGTGCGTGATTTTCACTGACTCACAGCATGCTGCTCTAATTACCCTAAACAAAATGCATCACCACCTTTGTTATCCTGTTCATAGTAGTGTTCCCTATACGGAATAGTTCCAGCCCTAAAGGAGAGGCAATGGCTGCTCTGCAAAAACATTTGAGGCACACAAACAAACAGAAGGTTTAGTAGTTTCAGGGAGCTCTCTACACCAGGTGCCTCTGAGAGTTCTGATGTAAAAGTTTAAGTGATCTAGCACTGAAAAAGGAAAATTGATTTGGTCATGTAGGAGTCACTTTCCATCCCTCTCATCATGCCACTAGGATGGTCAAAGAAAAGGGCACTTATCAGGTATAAAGACAGGGAAACTCTTTTTCACTAATGAGAGAACATTTTGTCATGGATGACCAAGCAAAACCTTGTGGAAAATATCAATGGAAGAGAAAAAGGGTTTGGAGGGCAAAGGTGACCTGACAGGGGAGGAGTAGGGGGCAACAACCCCTCCTGTTCCTTTGAATTTCTCAACAGCGCTATTATATGTCATGATATCCTGACTACTTCCTCCAAATTCTAATATTCCCTTTCTCCTGTCAAAATAACACCTTGCACCTTAAATTACTTCTTATAACTTGTCGTAGTTCTTTAAAGTCTGCAAATATAGTTTTACTTGTTTAATGTTTGATAGTATATGAAAAAACAGAAGTGAGATTAAGCAATTATGATGAACTTTTGCTGGCAAATGGTAGCCAGGGCTCAAAGGAAGGTAGTCACAACTTTTTGATGGAATGTTTTTCCTTCTTATGACAGACTTAAAACTTTGGCAACTTCTGTACCTTCAAAATTCCTTTCACAACAATTACGGTAGAGTGAAATAGAGAACTGAGTCTTTGCGATAGAACCATTTTTTGCTTGTCTTCTTTTGTAATCTGATGTCTTCGACAACATTGATTTCCGCAAAATGTGTGGACTACTGGTAGCCAGTAGATAAGCTCCTGAGTAATTCCTCTTTGACTACAGTGATTTAACAACAGCAACTTGAGTCATTAGGACTCTCGAGCACAAGGACTACTTACCGTTAATAACTGGTAGTCATCAGGGCTCTCTTGACCAGGAACAAGTTCTGTTAACATCTCTGACATAACTTTAACATTTGTGTTGACCATATCTAAATCTCGCTTCAGTTTGGCAATGTTCTGCTGTGGTCCACCTGGTGAAGGGGCGGCTGGGGGTTGTGGACTGGTAGGGACAGGGACAGGGGCCTGAGGTGGAGACTGAAAGAACAAATACCACCGAAATCCAAACGAGTTTGTTTATGAGACACAAAACCAAAAGGATGGTACCACATGTATCTGAAAACTATTAAAACAACTCCTTGAGGCTTTCATACGTGGGACAAATGGAGCTGTTCTGCACCACATTCTGTGGATCACTGTCCCACTACAGTAAAGCACAAATCAACATTTGCATCCAAACAAGTGCAATATAAATCCATGTGACATTTATACAAATGTAAATTACAGGAAAATATTGTTTGATCTACAGGAAATGTTCTTATTTTAAAGTTTATATTTATAGATACAGAATAATAGACAATTCAAAATAAGGCAGTATGGTAGCTTTCTTGCCAAGAAATAAGGTTCTCACTTTAATGCAAAACATTTTGAGGGGAAAAAGCTGTTGCTGGAGTTAAATAGTGAGACTGAATGATTTAACAATGATTAAAGCCATTTTCTTTGGATGCCACATTTGCATTTTAAATGCAATACTTCCCTTTGTTCTAATTTAGCAAAGCACATTTGTTAAATCAAATTTTAATTTCTTCTACTTAGTCCCCTGCTTTCATATTGTGCAGACTGTCGAACAAATTGCCATTTCATTACACATATGTTCCCAACTATGCATTCTACAACAAGTTTAAATTACTTCATTACTTTGAAAAGGCTTACTTCGAAAGACTAATAAAGTGCAGGCATACTGCCCACTGCAAATGCCACAGCAGTTGCAATGTCACTCTTGTGTAACATGTACACAGACTTCTTCTAATATGGACAGAGCACCCTGCAGTTATGTCCTATGCCTGGTGTGTCCCTACTGTAGGTACACATTTAGGCTTACAAATATGGCCACCTCCTATGTCTTCTGTGTTACAATGTTTGAACTTGCTCAAATAGTTCAGTTCTGACATATTATGTGATAAACTGGGCAATTTTCAAAAAAAGGAAACTCTCAGTTAAAATCACCGAACAGAAGGAAGCAATTTGACATTTTTTCTATTCATAGTCATATTTTGACTGAAATGTTGCAGCTTCATCATAAAATAATGCCAACAACAGTAGCCTAGCAGCCACCTTGGGAAGCCTTAATTTGTTTGAACAGTGGCCATACTTTTGATCATGTGACCCTCTGGCTATATGTATAGGATATCTGTAGTTATGTATATATGTAAATATTACCAAAGTTTTAACAAAAACAATCTCCTAAACTAGGCTGTAACACACTCATTGGAGTCAACTAATTTTATGAAGACTATATAGAGCTGTTCTACCACACAGGTGAATTTGTCTCTGGAGCTTGCTTGATACATACAATCAACTACTGTAAAGATTGAGTGATTTAGCCAGTCTTCAAGGACCACTGCTAAGCACAAGTGGATGAAGGTAATGGCATTTAAAGCAATGAAGCCTAACTACAGAATGCTCAGAAATTTAATTACCTTGTAGAGTCAAAGAATGATTTTGCTATTGATCCAAAACATTTTCCCATTCCTCTGACTTCCTTAATTGAAAGTTTTTCACCTTTGACTTGAAATGTTTGAACTTTGAGGGCATGTCACGTGACCTGAAGTTGTGATTCATTAGCCCTAATGGCTTTTTCTCTTGTTTGAGACTGATAAGCTACAGAAAATTATTGTCTTGAAGGCTTACAGTATGATTACAATGGTCACTGATGTTACACAATCTTACCTGTGTGGCACTATAAGTAGGGGGCGGCCTGTTCATAGCTGGGTCAATTTCTGGGGTGCTCTGTGTCAAAATGGAAAAAGAAACTTTAGTAAACTGGATGGACATTGCACAAGACTTCCACCACAAATTCAAGTAACAACAGAGAACACTTTATGTGATAAATAACATCCTTAAGTATTTAGTATGCCCTGTAAATAGGCCTCAATAATCCCATTACAAAATGGAAATCAAATGTTCAAAAAAAGAAAAAAAATATCCACCCAATATTTTAATATCCACTCTCTCTCTCAACAAAAAGAAAATAAGGTGGTAGAGATTGTAGGTGTGGAGGATAAAATTCCTGTTTTGTTTCACTTTCTAATGAAAACCAACTTCTCATCTAAAAAATATCTCTTACAATGCAACAACACTCAAGCAAGATAAAGTGATCAATATTAAAACATCTTTTCCGTCAAAAATTCTCTTTACTTTAAATGCTTTCATTTACACTCATCGATAATATCAACAACAATGACATGATCGCAGACCTGTAACTTTACTATGCTAAGAACTGGGTAAATTAAAATTTTTTTATCAAAAGCTGTCACTGCAAAGAATTTGCAGAAGTGACAGTACCACAGTTGTCCACTCTTGACTTTCACCATCAAATCAGGATAACTTTGGCCCTAAAATTTTGCCTGCTGGTATATATACCTTTAACTTTCATGTGTTGGTTGATCACTCTTTGCCTACCTGGCATATTAAACTTCAATTTGGCAATAGTTTTCAAGGAACTGGCTGCAAGGTGCAAATCAAGCAACCCAACAATAGCAATGCCAAACTCTCTCTCTCCCCCCCCCAACCCCCCAACAATGCCTTTAGTATGATAGTTTGCGAATAGCAAGCACTTAAAAGCACTTATAATTACAACTCTTTACATTTTCTCCCCCACAGAAGAACAAAGTATTCACATAATCTTGCCTTAAATCCTGCCTTTTCAAAAGTCAACAAATGACAAGTACAGTAAGAGGAAAGGGAAATGAGGACAAGAGAGAAGGGTTAAGTGGGGGTGGGGGGGGGAAGGAAAAGGGGACAAAAAGCTAGGGGTCCTAAAACATATAATGACTTACCCTAATGGGGGTGATAATGGGTGAGAATGTATCAAGGTCTGTGGCTGGAAACTCAATCCCTTTCTGTTTCAATTCTTCATAAACTTTCACCACACCGTGCAAGTCTGGCTGTCTTCTAAAAGCATCTGCCCACGTTTGGATCATGGCAAGAATTTTTTCCTGGTGAGAACAAACATATTCATAAATACAACAATTAAAAAGAACTCACTGCTTTCCCTGTTCGTACATCTCTTTACTATCTACAGTAAAGAATTTAAATCACATATTGAAGATGCACGAGTAACTTATTCACTGCCCAACTTCATACATTCACAGACAAAAATTCCTTAGGGGGTTAAAGGGGCTTCTTGAGTTGGCTCATGAATATCATGACTTTTTGTCACACCCATTGAGTTTTACTCACATTTTGGTGGTACATGGTCAAACCAACAGATTCTGTGTACCTAAAACAGCAATGATATGGTAACTGATGATTAAATTTTTTTATTACAAATTTGTGACCAGACACTTTTATATGCAACCCTTGTTCAAAGACGACTAGTGAGTAAAGTTTTTACCTTCTTGACTGACAGGCTTGCAACTCCTCTTACGAACAGTTGTTGTGATCAAGGCTTCAGTTGTTGTGGTTGTGTATTCAAGAGAGGCTGTTAGGCCTATATCAAGGGCTTGGATGAGCATTGCGATTTACAAGCTCTCAAGCCCATAAAAACTTCAATTTTTTCTTCTTTCAGTTAACAATAGGAAATTATAATGACCCAATGAGGCTAATTGGAAGCATTGTCATACAATGCTTTCCTTCACACTTGTCACAAAATATAATTGATATCAACTCGATGAGCCCCTTTAAGAAAATTTCACCAGTTGAATGGAACAAGTCCCATCCACTTCAGCTGACAATAGCATCTACCCTTCTGTATGAAGTCTGAAGACCCAAGGCATAAACAAACAACAAAGAAACAGACAAATGACATACCATGCATGCATTTGACAAAGTTCTATTGACATGATTTGTATAAATCATGGTTAAAGTATATGGCAGCAGTGTACAACTTATGTTTACATTTCTAGTAATTTTTGTGACTACACACCTGCTACAGTTTGTAATTTCAACAATAACATGATGCACAACAGACATTATCAAAACACAGTCAAACAATACACACACTTAGTCACTGTAAGAATAAATCCACTCCCCAAAGTTACAGGGTTATATGAAATTACAAAACAACCAGGACAAGTCTGATAGTTTAGTAGGTTTTTACAGTTTAGTTTAGTAGGAAAAAGGTCAAGAAGGATACAAAATCCTTATCAAGAACCCTATGAACCACAAACCCAATTTGCCCCAAAAAGAGGGAACCCTATCTGCTATTGCACACATTAAAATGCAAATCTAGGGCACTTTTAAACCCACTTGCTACTTTGGGCAGTATGAACACTTTCAAGAGGAACAGGTCTCTTTTTTTTTGATAAGCTGTCTGCAAACCCATGGAATAAATATGCTCTCTTGATCAGAGCCCTCTAAATACTGTATCCGACCAGAAGCAAAAACAATGACTCAGGCAGATTATTCCACACATTAACAACCCCCAGTGAGAAAAAGTTTTTCCAAGCCATGAAGTTACAACAAACTTGCCCACATTTAAGTCTGTGTGACTCCTTATGTTCATAACCTGTGCAAACTTGAAGAAATCCTCAAAGGAAAGTAAGAAGAACCTAGTTTTATAGAATCATGCTACTCTAAACAGGGCACGGTAAAATCTCCTATGATTCAAAATAACTTTCAAGCATACTGTAATTTGAACTTAACTAATAATTACCACTTCTACTGTGTGAATCCTGGATGGGGTAGGGGTCAAACAGCCAGAGCCCCAGACCATAATTTTTACATTTATGGCTGATGAAATTGATGATATATCTGCAGTCCTAATTATGCTATGTTAGGCAGGAAATTAAAGGTAAGGGCCTCTTTCTAAACTTTATCATGGTAGACCCCTGCCATACAGTAGATGCACCTTCAGTGCTCTGATGGAAGGACTTTTCCCTCGTGAACTGGCACTACCCCCTTTACTTCTTAGGAAAACATGCAGGACTAGAGAAAGGAGCAAGCATTCTAGAAAAACAACATGTCAGGAATATGGATTACAATTTACAGTAGTTGTAACCAGCTGGATACACATGCAGATAGTAAATCACATAAAGTGCATTTCTCTTGATTGGGATAACAGAGGGAGAAAAAAAGAATTGGTAACTGAAATGTATGAAAGTGATATATTATAGAGCTACAAGCATGAAACCTTACCTGAGAATCGAGTGCGTGTCTTACGTACTTCAGCTAAGACCGAAGTCCATACCTACATGGTGCTACCATGTTACATCTTATATGGCATATATATACACAATACCTCAGGTAGTGAATTCTGTTCAAGAGTCAAGAACACACTTCATTTCCAAGGGAGTTGTAACTTTTAACAAAATCTTCAGTACTACCAAAGACGTGCTCTAAAAATCATTTTTGCATCGGAAGGTCTGCATTTGTTTTTTTAAGTGTTAATGAAATATTGTAACAAACTTGGATCTTTTGTCAAATTTCTCCGAGCACTAGGTTTCCTTTCAATGTACCACAAAGTTTCTCCAAAATAAGCAATTTGGTATCTCTGCTGTGAAAAGCTGGTAGCACAGGCCTTCTGTTATGTAATACCGCTTTATGATCAATACGTGCCTATGGCAGTTATGTCAAAATTGTATGAGTTAGGACATTCAGATTTGAAACTCCAAAGGCCCCATATGTATACAGCTTCAAAAGTATTTTAGTTGAAGCCTTATAAGTAAAGACCACAAGTTGGTAATCAGGGTAAGGGATAGGAAGAAAGAAGTGGTTGAGATGAAAAGCTACTGTAGCAAAGGGGAAGGGGAAAGGTGTCTCTACCTTGTTCCAAATACTTCCTGTGAATAATGTCCTTCACTATAAATTGCAAATGAGGAACAGTATCACACATTTAAAATAATTTCAGTGTCTGCATACAGTACCTGGACTATCGTTGGAGGGTTTACATTTGGCTGAATTATTTTCACAAGCTCCCTCACAAAGTCCTGTTTGCAGGCCAGCACATGCATCCTGTGATCACAGTTCTTGACACACGTTTCCAGCACCTATGGAATAACAAACATATAAAATCAATTATATTTTTTGAGTAGGCTGTTTTTCACATGTACAGTACTAAAGAAAATATTTATTGTCATATTTCTTAGGCATATCGAGCCTAAAGTACTGTATGATCAGAGGTGGATCCAGATGGGGGCACAACAGGCATGCAACCCCCCCCCATTGCCTGTCATGCGTGAAGAGTTCTGGATATGCCCCTGATGATGCAAGGTCAGTTTAAGATTTTTAAGGTCGTGTTCCGAAAGAAGACAGACAAGAAGAATATGATAAAGTCTGCAGTTATTCATATAAGAGTTATATACTGTACATTAGCCTTGTGCAGGTTTACCCAACTGTACTTTACAGTTATGACTGCCAGCCAGGAGCGGAGTAGTAACTCTATTTTCCCAGGAATCTCGAATCCTGGGTAATTTTCAATACAGTAAAAAATGTGCACAAAAATCTTAGTTTGGAGTCAAGATTTATCTTAAGAAGTTTCACAACACAAAGTTCTGGCTCTTTTGATCTTTTCCATCTAATCGTGATTCTTCCCTTACGTCATCCATGACGATTGTCCGACATTGTCAGTTACTGTAGGCACCTCAGCCATCACTGAGAAGCTTTTATGTGTAGTGTAAGCCAGGGCTGGAAAAAAATGTTTATTTCCTGGGAAGGAAGTCAGATTTTTCACATTTGATTCCTCCCATATCCTCATGTGCATAAAAGGTGAAAACTTCCTTCCAATGACCAAAATTTCTCTCCAAATACCCAAATTTCCAGGAAAGGAGCCTCCTTGCTTCCCAAATTTCTCCACCCAAGGTGTTTATTATTACTCATTGTAGGCTGATAGTTGACAGTAAATGGCTGGTGAACTATTATGTTCCTACAGTATGTCATTTATTATGTTATTTTAGGAGTGGCAAGCCCTTCAAAGTCCTGACTAATGAAACTGCAGGCACCTGAGTCTGAAAGTGTTGGAATTGCCCAAGCTTAATATACATGTACTGCATACACAATACTGCATCATACTTTGCATAAACAGCTGAGATACAGAGTCAGGGGAAAAAAACATAATTTCCCTTAATTCAAGGTCAATGAAAAACTAAATTAAGAATCAATGAAAAACTAAATGAGAAAGCCAAAAGGCTTAGGGATTCATTGCCAAATGATATATTGTAACAAACATGAATCACCCACATGACAAGCATGAGATCCCTCACAATTATACCACTTGAGATATCATGTTAATAACCTGGTAAAAGCCTTTTGAAATCTTGTGACTCAAAATAACCTTTCACCTACACTTAAAACATGCCCTATATAAATATGTACATGATATGAGATCCCTCATAGTTATCCCTCTTAAAATAGCATATTTACAAGGTTTTGACCTTTTGTGACCCAACATGACCTTTGACCTCCTCAAAAACTGATAGGGATCATCTACTCAATATGGGCAATCTACATGCTAAGTAAGAGAACCCCTAAGTTATCCTTCTTGAGATACTGTATTTACAAGGTTCGGACCATTTGACCTCTGATGACCCCAAATGACCCTTGACCTACACCAAAAACACCAGGAATCATCTACTCAATATGGGGAATCCACATGCTAAGTATACGACCCAGGGCTTACACTTACCCGTCTTGAGATACAGTACAGTCTACAAGGTTTTGACCTTTGACCTCTGGTGACCCCAAATGACCTTTGACCTACACCAAAAATGATAGGGATGATCTACTTAAATATCTGCAATATACAGTATATGCTAAGTATGAGATCCCTCACACTTACTCTCCTTGAGATATAGTATTTACAAGTTTTGACCTTTAAACCTCTGGTGACCACAAATGACCTTTGAGCTCCACTAAAAACAATAGGGATCATCTACTCAATATGGGCAATCTACATGCCAAATATGTGATCTCTCAAATTTACCCTTCTTGAGATATCGTGTTTACAAGCAAAGTATCACATACACACACACAACATTCATTGCATACATGTAGGTTCCTTGAGCCTTTGGCAAGGAATCAAAACAGAGTTCAAGCTAATTCATACATGGAAATATGCAAACAGGCACACAAGACTGCAAGATTGCAAAAATCATAGAAGTGCAAACAGGTAACCAAGTGACAACTTGACTCAACCCTGGTGCTCTGTTGCACCAGTTAACATCTGAATAAACAAGATAGGGCATTATGAAATGACATAATGAAGTAAACACTACTGTAGTTTGCAAGTATTTCAAAACATTTGGTAAATAACAATGATTTACTACAGCACAACACTACTGTGCATGTCTATAGCAGAGGAAATACAATACAAGTATACACTGTTCAAACAGTAATCAGTACTTTGTACATGTACATGAGAGCTGGAGAATAATTTTCCAAGCAAATTGCAGCACAGTGCATACATTAAGGTAAATACTGAATGCTGTGGCACTAGTGTTTGATGCTAAAAGGGCATGTACAGTACAGACTGTGGAATCATTCATGTGACATGTACAGTATTCTCTGTAATGGAGATGAGGGTTGCAAGAACATGTGTTGCTGGAGTGCTGTACATTGTACACTTCCTGATTAATTTTTTTTTACTTCATTTGAAAACTTTTACAATTTGTGCTTTATCACACACACAATAAAGCAGTGCTACCATTAATTATCCTGCTAAATGACACCTCCAAAATTGATACTAACTTTCAAAACTACTTGAAGGCCTTTTTTGTTAGTAGGTTACAAACCATAACTTTTTTACGTAACCACACAACTTTTTGCATACTGTTTATATTCTTCTTCACACAACATGCATGGGAACAGTAAGTCATGGAAAGGTGCAGTTGCCATAAAAGAACAAACGAATAGGATATGACATGTCAAGTATCCGGTATGTACACAGCAGAAAATCTTGAGAAATACTCACTTTTGCTATGTTTTACATTCAAAATACACACAAGATCATTTAAGGAAAAAATGCTGCACCATTCCCATGTATCATGTATAATTTGTGACACAGTCATGTATTCTGTTCCCTTTAAATACTCCTTCAAAATCTATTTCTTCTCTCCCTCACCCCCCCTCCCCCACCCCCCAACTCCACCTTAAAGTATGGTTCTCAATTCTAGCAATATTCTTGATTGCAATATTCTTGATTGGTGAATTTTGGGGCCATGTATGTATATTTGTAAATGAAAGTCCTACTCTCAATTACAGACATACAAATAAAGCTAAACTGAAAAGACTTTTAAATGATACTTTATTGTACAAAAGGCAAAGTGACCCCCACAGCTTGCTACAAAACACAGCTTGACAGAAATATTTCCAAGGAGTCAAAGCTAAAATGGCATCCAATTGTCATCCGAACCAATTCCTTTCACATGTACAGTACACAGGTTTGTTTACAGTTCATTACAAATTTTCAGTCTATCCCACTGTATCTTGTAAAATTAAAAATCCTTTCAGTGTTCTCTTGAAAGAAGGCTTTATTATTGTACTTTAACTAAGACTTCCTACACCCTGAGGTTTACCTTGGGGAGGCATTCTGACTCACAGGAAATTGTTTTAAAGAACAACATTCCTTAACCAATATAGAACTTCCTGCTATTTTTATCTCATTTTAAGACTGGATGAAGATGGACAATACACTGACAAATGTTAAATGAGCCTACAAGAGACTTGGTATCAAACAAACCTTAGTACAGTGCTTAGAACAGAAGATCTTATTTTTGGTTCAACAGCAGCAAGGTTTGAGAACTAAAATGCTGTACTGTATGTTCAAAATCCAAAGCCATGAAGCAAAAACACAGTGGGCTATTTAAGTACTGGAACTGGTCTGCCCAAGAGGAACACCAGTCTGGTGCACAACTGACTTCCTTGACTAGGCATCACATTTTGATACCCACTTAATTACTGTTTACAATGATGATCTCTGCAAGCTGAAGTCATAACTGAGTCATAACTGAAGACTTTTCTGACCTGCTGGAAGTGCAATTGTAATAGCCACATACCCGTACAGTACATGAGCAGAGAGGGAAGGGTGAACATAAATCTTCACACAGGGTGGGGAGGGAGGTCCTTGCAATCAGAATTTGATCTCCATGCCAGCTCAAAATCTTGAAGAGTCAAAGGGAGCCACTACACAGGGTGAGTACAGTACTGTGACTTCGAGACAAAAACTCACTACCAAGCAATCAAGATAAAAGTTTTCTGGAAATGTGCTAACTGTAATTTAGCGCCTTCCCAACAGAGAAGTGGTCACAAATAGCTGGGTTCGAAAAGCCCTCCTCTGGGGCAATGCTTGGTTTTCACGTTTATGAGGGTCCCTTCACTGACATCAATGATAATTCAAGTTATGTCACTCTAATCATTCTGTTCTGTTAAAAGAGGTTGATATGTTACAATGTATATTTATAGCTGATGTGATAGGCCATGTTTGCTACATTTTTGAGTAGGCTGTTAAATACCTGCTTTGCACTTAGCCAGTGACCCATCAAAATGGAAACCATGCTATAAGGAATATAAATAAACTTACTGTCAGTGTATACATCACTTCCTTCCATTTTCTATTTCCAATAAGTTTTTTCTTGATTGCCTTCATTGCATCCTTCGGCCTGAAAGAGAAAGGAAAAAGCAAGGCATTTTAAAATCAATCTTAAGAAATGATAATTTAATATAATAGTAGCACTGTGCCTTGACAGAAGACAGGGGAGGGGAAGGTTGGGTTGTACTTCTCCACCGTTCTAAGTTCTGAGACGATATTGTTGCAAATCCACCAGCTACTGAAATATTTGGAGTTCCTTTCCTTCATACTGTAACTGCCAATACTGTACCTCCTCTTTGACTGTTACTGTAAAGTATGTACTGTAAAATTGGATTGCATGCAGCCGTAGGTCCAGGGTAGGGTTGTACATAAATGCAAGCAGCCGATATACAGTAACTAACACCGAT
>WURT03510957.1:0-21591 GCA_009936505.3 Holothuria glaberrima | reverse complement strand
TCCCCACTAAATAAGGGCAGTAAAAATTTTGGGGCAGGTTCTTTTCATGACAACATCCAAACAACCCATTTCTATATTAGGTTATCAAATTTGACCACTTTATAATTCCTTTGGTGGGTGTAAAGGTATGAAGAAGGAAGTCATGTGGCTTATCACCCATTTTAAGAAAACATGATTATGCAACGGATTTATACCATTCAGTTTTCAGGTTTGGATTTTTTTGTATTAACTGTTTAGCTTAGGCCTAGGTCAAAAGTTGGGTGATTTTGAATTGCCACTAGTTCACAGTACTTGGTGGCAAAGACATATTTACTGATTGTTCCTTCAAGAAATTCACATTTTGCAGAAATGTTCATGGTGGTCTGAATTACCCAGGCGGTTGAAATTCCCCCAATTTACCCGGCCTATACCAACTTGGCCCCATGCCAACTCGCCCCTATGACAACTCAGCACCATACCAACTCGCCCCTTGCCAACTCGCCCCTGTGACAACTCAGCACCATGCCAACTCCCCCCTAGGCTATGACAACTCAGCACCATGCCAACTCGCCCCGATGACTTCAACTTCAACTGTATACGTTGCAGAGACCCATAGGGCATGATGGCAATGGTGAGAGAGGCGACTAGCAGCAGGCCAAGCGACGCTTAAAAAATTCCAAGCTCGGTGCACTAACCTGCGGGTCCGATAGCTTATTCCACTCTAGAATCACCGAGGGAAAAAAGAGTGCTTATATTGCGCTGTTTTGGCATGAATATACTTGAATGCCCTACTATTATTATTAATCTGGTTTGCAACTCAGCACCACGCCAACTCGCCCCCATGACAACTCAGCACCATGCTAACTCGCCCCTATGCCAACTCGCAAAAGATCCCTAAGGGATCCTGCCTCTGCGTGCATTGCTGCAGTGAATGTTGCTACGTATGCGGACAGGCGCGTGTATGAATGTACCCATAGCTAGGCCTAGTATATGGACTAGGCCGATGTCACAATTGAATAACAATGCATGCTATGTAGCACACAATGGTGTGAACGTCCTAGTAACAAGATTTAAGCAGTTTGATAGAACATCTAAAAAACAAAGGAACATTGCTTGTGAAAATCACAATTTTTGGACACTGTGTGCACGTATTCTTAGCAAGAAGGATCTAAAACATATAGTCGACCCATAGAGGTCAATAACCTTGGCCTAGGAGTATTTGTGAATTTTATGAAGATCAAGACCAGCAAAATATTTGACGATGCAGTAGCCTACCCCAATTTTGTGAACATCGATGTTGCTGACCTAGTGAAGCCACAAAGCGAAGGCCTAGCTAAGTTAGGCTAAAGTATATGCAACACTGCTACAAAGTACAGTAGCTAGGGCTAGTTTAGGATATACTTACCGCGATGAAACAGTGTTCACAAGGGTGACGGTGGCACAGAACGTTTGGTACGTCGTTGTGGAGGTTACTACTGCACCTTAGTAATGTACTAGGCCTACCAGTCCTAAGCTAGGCCTACTTCGTCAGGCCTGCTACCAGTACCAGCTACCAGCACCATATAAACAACACTAGTTTTAGACTTGAACCGAGTACGGTTCCCGCCAAATAAACGGTTTGAACATAGCGAACGAAGTCATCGATAAATTGTAATCGTTGAAAGACCGGTAGGTAGCGCAACACTAAACAAAAAGTTCTTCCTCTGAGTATGATCGTGAAGCATGAGTAGCCTCGTACAATGAGCTGGCACTTACTATGTAGCATGTCCCATTCAATATCCCATACCAAGACTGTGAAAAAGGTTCCCATTTTTGACAGAGGCGAGAAGGGTTCCAACTTAGTGACCTTCTTCGACATACCAGATACTTTTATTGTTCCACTATAAAGAACAAATTTCGTCATCCCAGACTGTTCCAGTTCTCCCAATTAGTTTACTTACAGCCATGGGCATCGATTTGGGGCGGGGACATGTCCCCTCTACTTTTTTGAGAGGAGGGGACGCTAACATATTTGTCCCCCCCCCCCACTTTTTGTGACCTGAAATTAAAAAGTGAGCTAACCAAAAAACTTATGTAGGCGAGTAGTGGTGAAGACATAGACATACTCAGAAAGTATTCTACATGGCTCTTTATCAGGTCCGTAGGCAGTAAGTTCTGTAATAATTCTTTCTATAACTGCAAAAAATTTTCTCGCGCTACGTGCGCTTTCATCTTCATTTCTGTCTAGCTGTAACGCCCTCCATTTCAAACATATCAGATCTACTCAACGTTTAAGGTTCCACAAAGATTGTAGTCGTGATTCTAGTGAAACATGAAAATGCAACGTTGAGTTATAACCTCTTTATCCTATCTTTTGAAAGATTTCAACCTCACCATCGTGGCAATAATACGTTGCAAGAAAAATATCAGTTTCGTCTGGGAGCCTTAATGGGTAAGATGAAGGATTTACTCCGCGACGAAGACCATGCACCCCTCCTCCCATCAGATTTCTTGGTTTGCTCTTAAGTTGGGCATATTCTTTTAATAAAACCCAAACTTTTTCAATTTTTTTTAATGAAAACAAAAATAAATCTTTTTCAATATAATCCCATTTTTCGGCGCGCCTCGCGCGCCATACATTTTGAGTCCGGCATCATTTCGGCAACCGTTTGCATCTGTCGGGGCTTAGAGTAGCTGGTCCCCAGTCATGGTGCTTGGCCTCAATGTTGGCAAGCCCAAGCACCACCCCTGGCTGAGCCTGTATGCAGTTTTTCCTTTGGGTAATGAAGTATACCCTCAGTTTTCACAGTAACCCAAAATATTGAAACATTTGGTACCATTATGCATCTGGGCTTCCTCCTCCTTAGACTCCTCACCAGGATAGGAGTGAAGTTTTGGACAGATGCCCCCCACTTTTAAAATCAAATCGACGCCCCTGCTTACAGCCCTCCCAAAACTGGCTTAAGTTCCTCCTTGTTCAGACATCAAACTAGTTTATTGCTTTTGGACCACATCCTGGTGAGCATACAAGGCCTTATTGTGCAATCAGAACACTCTCCCTGCATTGTATGAAATAGGAGCTTCTCTGCATCTTTTGAATCTTCAAACTTTGATTTCAGTCAAAGAGCAGTCACCAGTAGTGAATTTTGAGAACCCATAACCAAAAATGACCTTGGAGTGATGACTGTCTGTGACGGAAATATGATGACGTTTTCAAAGGACAGATCTTACAAAGAAAGGTTGACGCAACTGCAGGAAACAGGGGAGGGCGCCAGGGGAGGGCGCCAGGGGCGCGACCACTATCGGCACCTAAAAGATACACAAATAAAACAAAAGCGAAAGTAAATGTAAATAAAAATCAACATTTCTAGTGCACGCACATTCTTAGGGGAATGGAAATGATAAAATATTTGACATGCAGTAGCCCCTTCTGAGAACCAAAATTACCGATCGTGAAGCATGCAAGTCAAAGGAGAGCATACGTGCAATACGTATTTCACCACCAGTACTGCACGTAAAGGCTAGCATAGCCCACGTTCACCGTATCTTTCGTAATCATAACTAAGCAGGTGCACGTTTTACCAGGGAGCTGCCACCGACGTGTCATGCAGAGCCAAGAAGCTTTCGAACCACACCTCTTTAAACACCATGACATTCATAAGTGTTATCCACAGGTCCAAATTTTGTCCTTGCGCTTGTCTCTGATGTGCAGATCACAATGATCGCCATCCTGGGGGGAGGCGCTAAGTGGTGGGGTGTCCCCCTCTCTTTGAATTTTTCCTCGGAAAAGTGCTGAATTCACTTTGCAAACGTTTCCAAAAGAAGTGAAAGAAATATTTTTTGTCTGGGCGGCTAAGGTTTTGGTAGGGGCGGCAACTTTAAGACCGGGCGCTGACGCACGCTCTTCAGATTTTGTCCGGAGAGGGGGCACTCGGACAAAACGGCCAGTGCAGAACACTGATTCATGGTCCTAGCCAGACGGGGGAAAGGGTTGTGCCTCCATTTGGAAAATTGATCGCACAATAAAAAAAATTCTGTGAAGATGGGCGCCGTCACGAGGTTTTGGGAGCATTCTTCAAACTATTGTCCAACATATTTTGTTAAAGTCTCAAAAGTAACAAAAGACCTGTAGCTGGGAGTGGGGTAAGGTTATTTAACGAACGAACGATAGACATATCCCAGTTGTTTCTGATAATTGTTTCTGTTACAAATATTTCGATAACTACTTAAAATGTGCACGCTTTCACATCCCTTTCAATATTTCTTCAAAACCACTTCAAACATATTAGCTTTTTTCAACGGTAAATTCCTACAATCATCATTTTTCCGCGCAGATGTTATTTTGGAGGAGGGGGATACTTCATGCAAGGTTCCCTCAAACTGGGGTGAATAGACAATTGAACTGAGATGAAATAGCTGAATAGCCTGAAGTTTATAGGATTAGTAGGTGTCTATTTTTTGAGAGGCAAAACCGCATCAATCATAGCATGGAGGGTTAGGAAGATACTCATTTTCAAAGGAATGTAATGTTTTCTAGAGATGCAGTGCATTATAGGAAATCTATGTTGTCATCGCGGAATATTGATTAGACATAGCATTGTATTTTCTTTTAGTATTAACATAGCTGTAGCGAATATTAAGCATCTTTGTTTGCTCTACGTACATAATGTGGTGTACTTTCATGCTAGATCTACAGGGAAAGGCATTCAAACATTCAAACAGTATCAAATTTTAAGGACAAACAGGACACTCAATTATTATAAAGAAAAACAACAGGAATCTGAAGCAATGTGCCCACTTTACATTACTTTCTGTGACCTTGGTGAGAACTGGAGGTAGTTTTGACAAAATTAGTTAATCTTTAAAATGAAATACCGAGGGTAAAGAATAGAAAATACCCACAGGATTATAGCATGGAAGCACTGCCTCATCCTACTGCGAGGGAACGTGATTACATTTGGTCTATCTACTTATCCCTCCACGCCAGGGAGCAAAACGCGAAGAAATCACCGCGAACCAAAAAAAAAAAACCCAAAAACAAACAAAATGTGGACGGGCTAGGTATATGTGAAAAACCAAACACGAACACGTTCCCTCACGCCAGGGTGAGTTTGACTACAGGGTTGGGAAGGAATGAACTGGAATTTGTTTCTATTTCACAAGAGACCCCTGAGAAATGCCACTGGAATATGCCTTGAACGAACGGGCATGGGATTTTCCTGTCGCAATTAATAATTTGAGTGAAAATATTAGGGAGAATAGTTTGATTTGAACCTTTACAAACTTATTCAAACATACTTTCTCTCCATCGTGACTGTGCATTTATTGAACACATTTGCAAAAAATAAACATTTTTAAGTCACCTCTTATTAGTCCTATCCCCTTTGGGTATACAGACTTCTTTCTCTCTCATTCTTCTGCAAGCTGCTCGCGCTTATTTTCGTTTAAGTTTGTAAAGATTCAATGATTGTGAAGAGCTTGGTGTGTTCTCAGTGTCATTTGGGAGTCAACTGGAAAGCTCCGTGCACAGTTGTAGGTAGAAGTTAATATTTCAGCTTCCATGGAATTTCATCCTAGATCCCAAAATAATGTCACTCCTTGACCACGCCAGGGCCCTAGGGTGGCCTATACACCCCTCGTTGTTTACAACGAGGGTTCTGCACTTCTGTTTAGCATTACAAACCGGTGCTGTGGACGAGTGGATAAAAGCGAAATTTGAAGCGATAAAGCTCGCCAACCGGGAGTTTCAGTGTTCGATCCCTGGCTGGGTCTAAGTAGGGTGGGTTTTCATCCAAGAGTAATCTACGGTTTCCTCATCTGAACTGGCTTTTCAAAAGAAACCAAATTTGATCTAAATTGTTGAGTTAGTTAGCCACCCAACGTGAAGCTGTAATTCATAGCAAGCGCGTATGCAGGAATTTTGTACCCGGGGGCATGACTTGGGCCGACCATCAAAGCGGAGGACCACCATGGGTTGGCGCGGAGCGTGCCGAGAAATTTTTGTTTTTCATACCTCCCAGATGGCCGGAAATGGCCCTTCCTGTGCTTGACAGTGTCCCTTGGAGTCCCCTTAAATAGTTTTGTTTGAAGGAACAGAGGATTTAAGACGAGTTTAAACACATATTTCATCTTATCATGGCTAACACATTCCCTGAGGATAGGGGCGACGCCAGGGTATTTTGATAGGAGAGGCAAAACATGAGGTGAGTGATCGCTGTCCGAGGGAAGGGTCTAATGGTAGGGGTGTCCCCTCCCCTCCCCTTTGAGAATTTTCTGGTAGTTTAAGGTTGCTTAGATGCAAAATGGTGCTGTCATTGGTATATTATTTGAACCGATCATATATAGCTGAAAAATGTTCATAATTTAGCGAATTCTAATTTTTTGGTTGGGTGAAATAGGACCGTCCTGTGGGAGGGTCTAAGGGGGAGGGCGTCCCCTTCCCTTTTGAGAAATTTTTGGTAATTTAAGGTTGCTCTTATATATGCTTATATATATATATACATATATATATATATATAATTTATTACTCTTGAATGGAACGAAACTGACTGCATGATACGGGTCAATTTAGGCGCACATTTGGGGAAACAGTTAGTCACAGTTCATGTTTATTCATGTGTTTGAGAACTGTCGGTTTTAAAATGATCGCACGACATTATATCCACACACAGGGGCGCCGCCAGACATTTTGGTGACTGGTAATGCTAGTCAGTATAACTCCCATGGTTGCGTAGATTGCACCCTTTTATATGCGGCCTGCGTTTTTTTTTTTTTTTTTTTTTTTGGAGTGCACAACAATGGGGATCCTCCTTTGCCACTACAGATAGGTGCCGTCTTGGGGGAGTGGTCTAAGGGAGGAGGTGTCCCCCTCCCCTTTGAGAATTTTTTTGTTAATTTAAGTTTGATTAGATGCAAAGTGGTGCTATCTTTGGGATATTTTTGGAGCTGATATATATGAATGGAAAATGTCCATAATATAGTGAATTCTAAGTTTTGATTAGGTGAAAGAGGAGACTGCTATCTAAGAGAAGAATACGTTGTCAACAAACCTCCTGAAGCACCCTCCACTTTATTGGCTACTTATTTGCCTTCTATTCGGAATAGTCTTTTACGGCAAAATACAGAAATATTCTTTGCCTATTACCAAAATTTTCCTTTGCCTCATTTTGCATTATAAAAGGGGCATCTAAGGCTGGCAGTTACCTGTATAGGGCCTCCTGGAAGCTCTGGATTAATGGCATAAAATGGGGTAATGGCATAATGCTTACAGTGGCGTAACCAGGATTTTACTAACGGATTGCCAAGTAGTATGTTGTGTGATCGCCAGCCTGGAGAGGGGTGTAAGGGGAGGGATGTTCCCCTCCCCTTTGAAAATTTTTGAAAACTTAGGTGTCCTCACGTGCAATCTGGTGCCACATAGGCTAACTTTGAAGTAAAATTTTCTCTTAATTTTTAAAGTATTGTAGGTACTAAAAAACCCGGCATCAGTGAGGGGGACCCTTGGCCCAATGGTCTCCCTAAATACGCTCCTGAATGTTTATTACCTGATATTCAAATAATAATATAGAGTATGATGCCGATCACCTTACAATTATCGTATATTTACTAATTTTGAACGAAAATCTAGACAAACAGCTTCCAGCAATGGGGAATGGGCGGGAGGGAGAAGTGCAGGAAGGTGATGTTAGACTCCCCTGATAGGTTTAGCAAAAGGGGTAAAGGACTAACAAGGGCGTTTCAGAATGCTTTTGCATCGTGCGTGTGTTAACAATTACCATCTATACCGATAATGGCTGCGAGCGAAGCTCTGGGTAAAATTTTCTGAAAATTGTATTACGGTAAATCAACCTTTTCCATCATGCTACAAATTAGATTGGAAGATTCCATATTGATGCAACGCACTACAAATGCTTAGAGATGAATCTGAATAGGTACCATGTTTTACTACCTTCTTAACATAAGATGGGATGCAAACCGTGATGCATGCGCGAGAAGCGCGTCGAAATCTTTCTTTAAATAAGATGTCCATGACAAAACCTGCGTTCGGTATCTGCATCGAGACACTCTCAACATGGAGGTAATATCACTTCCCTGCTTTCAATTGCCGAACAAAAATACATGCCACTCAAAAAGCCAGTCTTTTACCTGGTTATTCGGAAACAGCTTTGGACTTTTGCTGCTTTGCTTCTCTGGGAGTTGCTATCGGAAGATATTGATAATAAGAACGATATTGCGGTAAGCATTGAAGCGCACGGAGCGCGCGGAAATTTTGAAAGCTTGCGAAGGATTTGCGAAAACTGATAGTTTGAGAAACATTTGTGATAAAAAGTGATTACAATAGATCCATCATTTGGTCGAAAACACACCTCATCCTACAGAAATCTATAGCTTAGACGCCTTTTGGGGTCATTTTAAAATTTTCTGAATTTTCGGTTGGGGGCACGCGTCCCCCATGACCACGAGCCAGCGCCACTGTCCACACATAACCCTAAATGTATCAGCCATTCCCCAATTTATAAAATGTCAGATTGGTCGTTTCATGAAATTTCATAGGGTTTTGACGTGAAGTCGATTTTTTTTGTCAACCAGAATCCTGCAGATTATCGTGAAGTGAAAAGGGCGAACGGTAGTGTGAGGGGTGACGGAGGGGGATCTCACTTTCATCGTTATTCTGGAAATAACTCCCCCCCCCCCAGAAAAAATGTCCAACTCCCACCGGAACCTCTCAAAAGGGGAAATTGAGGCTCACATCACACCGGTTGCTGACGATTGTATCTTCCATAAATCAGTTGGAGGACTGAATAAGCTAGTCGGGAACATCCAGAGGCAGTACAGTAAGGCAACTAGCCAAGCCGCTGCCACCATATGATCAAACGCGTCATTTCCGTTCCCTTATCCTTTTTTATTTTCTCTCTCTTCCTTCCTTCTCTTCTTCCCTTTTCTCTTTTCCTCCGCGCCTCTCCTTATTTCTCTTTTTTCCTCTTCCTTTTCCCTTTTCTTCTCATTTTTTCTCCTCCCCTTCTACCCTACCCGCCTGCATATCCATGTAAGCTTTTCCCACATTTGTATTCGCTTAACGGAGTAAAACACCCGCCCTTCATGGACTGAATGATTGAAGGTAAAATTGCCGCCAGGAACAAGAAAGCAAATTTGCTGTGTGCAACAAGTTGAGAATGCACATTTGTTCTGTAACTGAGTACCTTCTAATAGGAGTGGACGGGTGGGGAAGAAAGGGGGAAAAGGCTCTGACTGGGGGAAATGCCTCCCGCGCCTCTGAGAACAGTAAAATATAAAGTGTAAGAGAAATTAGCTTCATTTTTAAAGTAGATTGTTGGATTCATGAAAATGACATGTCATGTCAATTTAGAACAACAGAATAGATGAAAGGAAAGGTCGTCAAAATTATCTGCAACATAACCTTAATGTAACAAGTCCCCTTGCTAACAAGTGTTATTCATGATTTTTTTAACAAAAATATCTTTTTATGATTAAAAAAGAGCCATGCCGGTACATGAATGAAGGGTATGCTCGCTCACTCTGGAGTAACTGCTTTTCCGTTTTAATGTCTTTTGTTGACAGAAAGGCCTGAACGATTTATCTTCACAAAAGTAGCTGACACAGCAAATAAAATATTTAGTTAAAATTTCTGTAACATTTTCATGTTTATTTTATTCAGCAAACGTTTAAGATTAGACATTCTCCTTTATATAATGTTTTATTATACATAAAGTTCAGTCAGAAGAGACTGTTAGGATGGTTCAATCAACAGTTAATCCGAAATATTTAAAGAAACTGTTTCGTCGGTCTTATTCCATTGAAACCAATTATTATTGCCAATGATATATCACTATTGTTTCCATATAATGTAAATAATGTTTTTATAGTGTACTATTTACATTAATTTTTAACTAATTTATAAATCTGCCCGTTTCGCACTGTTCTTTAGACAATATAAACTGAATAATAATTGTTGTTGGCATTGCCAGGTGTATCATCAGCTAATTGCCATTACTTCCAAAGAGTGAAAAGCTTTAGCAGTTTAGAAATTATTAAAAAGCTGATACCCACCCACCCCTTTCTCTCTCACCCTCTGCGAAAAATTAAGCACCTCCACTGGGACGCGAGCCCAGACCTCCTGCTACGATACGTGCAGGTGCCTTAACCAATTAAGCCGGTCTTGGCAGCTCTTATCTCAGATAGTTGACAATAGGAGACTTTAAATAATTGCTACATACACCCAAGGAATCATGGGAACTAGGAGTATAAATAATGGGTAGTGACGTCAGCCTTATTGTTTATATTCCCAGTTCCCATACTTCTTTGGGTGAATTTTGCAATGAAAAAGGTCTGCTATCCTCTGTTCGGGGGCGCTACACAGAGCCGTCCTTATTTGACTCTTATCGGCAATAATTCCGGAAACCGGATGATGGAAAGCTAAATAAATTAAACCTGTAAATAATCTGTAATAAAGAAGAAATCACTTGCATTCCCAGACCATCGTGTAAATGAAAGCAACCTTTGTTTCGTACAAACTGACGGTTGTTTTACTGTCTCGATGAAGCTCTCCTTAGGTTTAGTTCCTGTTTCTGTTATTTACCTTCAAGTAGTTTTGTTTCAAGAATTGTTATGTATAGCTGTGAGGACGTTTCACTTGAGTTTCCTACATGTTTTGATGGATCGATATGTCTAAGACATTTAATGTTGAAATAAGTAAATTTCAAATGAATTGAAAATATAATAAGCAAAACGATGATTACATTGCTAATACTTGGCATAAAAACATTAAGTGGATTTAACGTTCTGCACGAAAAAAAAATTATGTGCACATTTCTTGCTTTTTATCTGAACTGAAACATTCAGTGTATACTGATTACTCAGTCTTTTCGGAATCTTCAGACCATTTAAACTGTACATTGAAAAACAAGCGGTACGCAAATTCTAATGACACAAGATCGTTAACATCGCACCAATTATTTCCCATAGCAACCAGGCAGTTTATCCAAATAACAACTCCCTGTTACAACAGCGCTTATGAACAGTTCAAGCAGGGAGTTGTCCAAATAGCAACTCTCTGGTTCAAGATTTCATGTATTTCAGAATACCATCTTGCCTACGTGGTAGACTGTGCGTCATATTCCTTGTTCAGATATTGGTTTGGGATGCTGGGGGAGCTGAGCAAACAGAGTCCACTCCTCGGGGTAAGTACTATCTTGTCTGTCGGTGTGTTTTATCTCCCAGCCATTGCAAAGCTCACGTGCAATTGTTAATCCTGACAACAAGTATTCCAGTCAAAAATTTTCTCCTGTAATCCTCCCCTTTGTCCCTTGAATCCGTTGAATGTAGCTGAAACAGAACAACAAGTATTTCACTTTATTGGATGTTCTTTTTCACGTAATAATGTAATTTACTTATGTAAGTGTACATTATTAAAACTTTTCGTCATTTTAAAACATTGTGCAAGAGCATTTTCTTTAATATAAAAAACTCTGTTTTGTTTGAGGTCTTTGGTCCCCTTCCCATCAAGGTTTTGTACCCGAAGTTACAACGCCCTTTTTCAAACCCTCACTTTAAATAGGGTTTTTAGCTAGTGTACACGACTATCCTATTTCATGAATGGCTACTGAGAATCACGTGATCTTTTTCTCACTGAAGTGTGGAATTCAAGCAGAGTAAGGAGTTGTCAGGGACAACTCCATGTGCAGAGTAACTCCTTGGTTTACCTTGAATGAAAAATATTTATTCTCTGAAATAAAATATTTTTGAAGGGAATAAATTGATATTTGTGAGATTTAGCTGTTGTTTCAAAATAAGTTTGGAGCGACTGCTTATCTTTTAAGAATTGAACTTCTTGCTCTTCTTTGTTAACACGTGTATAAGCTCTTCATATGTTTAGCAATAAACGCTATATGTTCGGCTTTCAAACCCGTTTTAACAGAACTGTATCCGAATCCACCTTGGCCAAGTCCTACCGTTTCCGATTTCAGTGGCCCAAATTCCGGGCCAGTTCCGAGTTCGGTACCCCCAAGTCTCAGCAAATTTCAATCCCACACAGTGAAACAACTCTGAATTAATTCCGAGTCAGGGTGGAGTCTACGCAATTTGCCAATGTAACGCGGTTTTTATAATATTTGGCAAGTGCAATTAATGAGATCATGAGACGAATGTTTAAATAATGCATGTTTTTATTCCTAAATTTTCTTTTTAAAGGCTGACCATATGTCTGCCTGGCGAGAGTAAAATCTTGTTCTTTTATTTGGGTAAATGCGTACCGTCGATGAAGGCGGTAGGTTTCGTATGTGCTTAACATTCTTTATGTGTTCAGAGGTGATATTAGACAGGCTATTATCACCTCACTGTTCCGACAGGAAACACCCTATTCTGTTTACAAAGTGGCATGTCTTCTCTTCTTTGTTTTGGAAAAAAGTAGAAAGCCCCATCCTCATTCCAACCTTTCCGGTATGAATGATTTTCACCGGAAAAATGAGAGGAAAAGCCCTTCAATTGTTTGTATTTTGGTCGCTTAACAAAAACAATATAAATCCGAGTTCAATATGGTTACAAACTATGAAAGCTTCGGAGATTTGAACGAGGGAACACAGAAACCTTAAACGGGACTTGGGAGACCATTTTCTTTTCATTACTCTACACATTCAAGTGGGTTTCCACTGGTGTTCATAGTTCCACGCAACGGTGGGTTTGGCCAAGGAAATTGATGTTTGTTGTGAAAATTACCTTCAAAAGATCCCATAGAAATAGCAGTAGTATCACCGTTAACATAATTGAAACTAACAGTAGACTCCAAAGGTAGTTCGTTGTAGTTTTCATATCCCACGGCAGCACTTGCTTCAGTGAACTGATCGATTGTAATCTCTGACCATAGTGTGCCCCCGTCAAAGGACACCGCGTACTGAGGACTAATGTAGCCAGCTATACCATAGACACCACCAGTGATTGGAGAGTAACCAATAACACTGCGAATGTTGTCACTAAGACCTACGTGAAGCAGAGTGAGAATGAAATTGTAAGGTTAAAAAGCAAAGACATATTCGTTACATAATATAACCCTGGGTTATGGAAGATCGTTATAAATCAAGGAAGCATGAAGTATACACCGAATCTTTAATAGGGTATCTACTTAAAGCACTTTTTGTTTTGTTTTGTGTTATTTGTTTATTTGTTTTGTTTCGAAAACTGTTTCTCATGCAATAGATTTCTCCTCATTGCCACAAAAGTGTAACACACCATGGATCTGTTGAATTAAAAAGGATGACAAGGGTATTACTTCACTGAATATATGGCCAGTGAGCCACAACTGGAAAAAGGCCGTGGCCGGCTCGACTTAAACTAATTGGTTAGAAACTGGGCCGTAAAACCTCATCTAACTAGCTTCACTGAATATATGAAACAATAGTGAAATTACAATATGACACCATCGTTTTCCCTCCCTTCGTAAAGTGCAGGATCAGTCGCCAATTAAAATGAGTACAAGGAATTACTCCCTTAGGTGTTACTGGTGCCCCGCATGAAATGAAATTAATGCAATAACGCTCCTTTGGACATATACTCCGTACACATCTACACAACGTTTTGGTGACCTTGACTTATCATGGTTCTTTTATTTGAGTATTGAGCATTTAACTTTTATTGATTTTAGGGAATTTCATTTATTAGGCGTACTATGAAATCGTATTAAGAAATTTCATTTAAAAAAGTATATTCAAAAGTGCTTCGACCTTCAGGTTGTCCATTTTTCCCCTCGGACAACGCTCCTTGCTCAAATCAACCAACTGTTTGTCTGACTTTGTATTAAATGAACGAAAATACTGTGACAATCAATGCGTGCTAAGCATGCTCCCAGTAATATTTGATTGGGGGTAAAAGTTTTAGTCAGATGTAAGCACTTTCACACTGATGCCTCATAGCTTCAGAGAGCTTCGAGCCCAGATGACCCCCCTCCCTCATGATGCATTTCCTGAGTCCAACCTGTGACACGAGTCCCCCAACAAGGTCAAAAAGTTCAACTTGAAGATGTGACTTTCCAATTAAATAATTGTCCCATCCTTTCTCACGATAAAAAATCTATGGCTGCTACTGTACCCTCCCTGTAAATATATTGATTCGAAGCTGAGGATTTCGACACCACAAGCTCATGGCGACCTTCTGAGAACATTTTTCAAAGTACCGTTTGAAATCTTCCGTTAGAAGAAGCATGGTAACAAATTGAGCAGATTTCCCTTCTCATTGAAAAAATAACATATTTCATATGAATTCTCGATCAACACTCACCCTGCCATGTGTACGTATCCGTTGTTTTAAAACATCGAGTAGATCGTTTCCTATTAAAAAGTAGACAGCACCTTGGTAAGTAACTAAACTCTCTGTGTTTCGATACCCATGATAAAAATCTATTCTTTATATTGATTTTTGTTAGATTTGTCAATATTTCTTACTTCATGCATTGCAATAAACTCCGCTCGAAACCATAGGCGTAAGAAACGGGTGTCTGAGGGCAGGGGGACATACTTCCCCTTAAACCCTTCCCCAGGACAGTTGTCCAAAAACAACAACCTATAGCCGGCTTGTACAATCCTAGTCGGTTTGTCCGTGCCCTTTTTCATTGTGTGTCTTCTAATGTGTGCGTTTGACCGTGTCAGCAATCAGTTGCATATTTGCCACGTGATGAAGGGCTTAAACCCGAAACGTCGTGGACTTTTTCACAAACCTTTAGTACTATTTAGTACTTACTCTCTCTCTGTCTCTATATATATACCCATACGTTCAAGCAGTTGTGTCAAGTTATTGGAAAGCGGAAAACAAGTGGTAACTTCCCCCTCCTCCCCCCAAAAAAATTACCTCTAAAATTTTTTGTTGCATTTGTTAATAAGACCCTCTACTATAGGCGTAAGATCCTAATTTGATGGGGGGGGGGGGGTTGTGACCATCCCGAAAAATGCGGAGTGCCAGAAAATAGCAGTTTATTGCCCGAATTTTAAGAAAAATATTTGTTTGGGCTGCAGCCCCCTCGCCCCGCCTCCTACGCCTATGCACCGACTACCTTTTTGTCGCTCTACTTTATGAACAGAATCAATTGATACTAACCTTCTCCTGAAAAGATAAGTATTATCATCTGATATTCCTTCTGAAAGACCCGGTTGATTGTTTACCGTCGGACTACATACGTACAAAGTATTACTATCCGTGTCGACGACAAATCCTCTGTCGTACTCTTCGGGTAATTTATTCATCTCTTTTTCAGTTCTGTTTTCACAAACGTCTGGTTCGAATATAGAATGAAAGCAATAATATTTGATAATTGTTACTATTGATTTTGTTGATGTTAATCTTTAATTCACTACATAAGATGTTATCAATTAAATCTGGGACCTGGGCAACTTTTGTTTGAGTTTACAATATTTATGTGCTTCGTTATGTACCGCTGGCTTCTTTAGCAATCGTCGCGGGCCACATACAACCCACAGGATGCCATTCGAGAATCCATGTACAACGTTTAGGACTAAAGATTCAATAACTAATGTGTCCAGCAGTCAAAACTTTGTTTCTTAAATCTCCTATAATTCTGTTTCCCATCCAATGTTGTGAATATCTATCGACACAAAGACGCGTTTCAGCGTTTGGTAGACTCAGTCAAAGATGACTATGAACGTCAGCTCATGATCTTTAAACATTTTCATTCCGGGAGATTACCATACAATTAATTGGCCCGTGAGTTGCACTCGTTCACATCCTCAAAATGGGAGCAACAAGATTAATATGCTGCAAATATAAGAACCTGTTGTTCATTATGTCCTCGTCATCTGTGAGTGGTCGCCTCTTTATGATATATGATAAACATGCCTTATCACCTGCCATAAATGTATGTCTTTACATACGCTAGGTATGATATGTCTGTCTCCGATACATATCAATATTTCGTGCTCAACTGGAACTCTGAACTAGCCTATAATGAAAGATACCTATATCGAATGTCGTATGCTGGATTAACAACCTCAAGGCAATGTAACTGTTAGAATGACAGCGAATCTTCCATGTTTTATTATACTTAATTATACTTATTTGTACTCATTACAGGTCCTTTTTTGTATGCAAATATCAAATACAGGCCCACAACAAAGCGCATTGTTTGTGTAGTTGACTTCCTCCTCTTTGAGATCAAAACCTTCCTTTTCTTTTAAATTTTGATTGACTTCAGTTACGGTTTTGATTTTCTTCATTTCAGTTTTTCACCATTGAATTAATATTTCAAAATACCCTAGTCATAAATGATCAACCCCTGTCAGTGGTTTGTTCCTAACCCCATCAAGATCCGTTGAACAAAGCCTTGACCACACTCTCCACTCTCCCATGGCACCTCCATCTTACAGACCAGAGATGCGGGTTTGCAAAAAGAAGCCAGACAAGAGATATGGGGTTTAACAATAAAATAGAAGAATAACATTAAGAATACCTAGTTGTTGTTCTTCCAGGAAACATCCGTACAATTCAAATCTAAGAATATTAAATAGTCTGCTGTCCGCTGCATTGTCTTCACGTAGACGTATGATAACAAATCTAGCTTCTACTGGACGATGGAGAAAGTAAGTGGAGTACAAATCGTAATAATCTACCGGTGGAGTGCTCGGATAGCCTTTTCTGTGATCGAAAACCTGTATCAAAGACAACGTTGTAGATTGATCATAACTGAGTTGTACATATTACCAAATCGGTATTGCTTTTAACAGTTCTCCTCTGTATTGAACAGATTAAAAAATGGGGTCTTTTAATAATCCCTTTGCTGCATGCCTCAGGATCCAAGCCAAACGCTACCCCCCCCCGATGGGGTTCTGATCTCCCTTCTGCTTCTGCTCCCCATGGTGGGTACATTATGAATTACCTCTCAGCCGTCATATCCTTACATCATAGGTCAGTCATGCGTGGATGAAATCTAGACTCGCTAAAAAGAACAGACACCACACTCACACACAATCATACAATCAAGCAATTCATCAGTCATCGATAAGTACTTCGTAAGACCCAAACTTCAGTACACGGGGTAGTAAACACTTTGCGATGATGTGTATATGCAGATTTCGTTTGAACCATCGAGGTAAATCGTTTGAATGATAAAAAATACTGAAATTATTCGACTGAATTGTTAAGCAAGTTTTGATTTCCCCACGTAAAATACAAATTTATGGTATTTTATATTGATCGGTTGATGACGGTGATGGTAAACAAAATGACACGAAAGTCAATATTCTGCTGTACTCACGTAGTCAGCATCCGATCCATTCATGTGGAAGGCACGTCTGTAGATGACGTCATCCTTACTGTAAAATACCTCATATTCTCCAATGTCTCCCTCAAATGAGGAGCCTTTTCCTCCCTGCGTCTGGATCATAGTAATCGCTGACAGTCGCCCAATATCCACCTTCAACCAACGTTGACCAGCAAACCGCCCGGACTTGCCAACTTTCCATCCTAAAAGTAGTATAGTTCATGCTACATGACAAACGGCAAATCGACCTGCTCTGACACAATGTCAGTTAGAAAGCTTGCAAACTACGAAACATTAACATTACTGATTACTTTAATTACGTACATGTTTGCGATAAATAGCGGAAATTAAGGGGGTGGTAAGGATACAAAGCTTGCTTTTTGAGGATGTTCCCATTCACTTTCACGTTTTCGTGTAGTCACTATTACTTAAAGGGTCCTTCACACTCTAATACTTAAAGGGTCCTTCACACTCTAATTTTTTCACACATATCTCCGCTTTTGTTTGCTATGAACTTATGGAACAAAATAATACAGCTTTATCTATGGATTTAGAAGGCGCATGTCGAACGAACAGATTATATACCCTTCGGATCAGAGCTTAGTTTGTTATCACATTTTTGGTTCGACAAGCCAACGGATTTTTCAGCAAGAAAGTTAACAGGTTAAGCTAGCAGTTCAGACTTATTCTAAATCTGCTACCAGTGCTTGAAAGTTTTGGCAAAACCGCACAAAGTGTAAGTATTTACAAGCTAATAGGAGAAGTTTTCAATACCAAAGTCCTAGCAAGGCAGTAAATGTTGTGTCCAGGAGTAGTTCTCTGAAATTTTAGTGCTTTCGACCAAGATACTATGTGGGAGATGAATGTTGTTACACGATTCTATGTGCAAAATATATCGTTACCTGATGGTCCTTTGCGGCGAGCATCGGCTGCCGCCCCGGCCGGGTCGATCTCATGGGATGACGATATTTGACAACTGGATATGACACCGGATTCCATTCCCAGTGCACTTGGTGATAGGCACACTGGGGTCATACCCTCTGTGGGTGAATACAAATGGATGATAGAATTATTAATCATTGAAACTACACGGTATGAATGAAAGTATTCATGAATATGTTGCGAGTATATTGATACAGTATTTTTCCATTGAAAAGAGATGAGCACGTGTATTACTATATACTACGTAAAAGATGGTACTTAGTTTGAGGGCTTGCTGAAACAGACCCACAACTTTTCTCGCAACACATCCTATTGCCATATGGACAAGGCAAGATTTACATTTATTTATGCGCTCATCATGGGAGCTTATCTGCTAAAGCAAAGTGGCAAGGGAATACTATTAGCTAACCCATTCCAAGAACAATAAGAGCATAGTCGTAGGAAACTGTTCAAGACTGGGGGTGAACCTTATTTCGAATCGCCGTCCTGGGAGAGGGGTCTAAGGGGAGGGGTGTGTCCCCCCCCTTTTGAAATTTTTTGGATATTTGAGGGCCATTTGAAGCAATTTGGTGCATCATTTTTTGGACAAATTATAAGGTAAATTACTGCAAATTTTTGCCATTTCTCGGCCATTTGGAAATTTTTGTGGATATTTAGGGTCCTTAGATGCAATTGGTTCATAATTTTGGATAAATTCTAAGGTGAATTATTGCAAATGTTTGACATTTCTTAGCCCATTGGAAAGGGTCCTTAGATGTAATTTGGTTCATCATTTTGCGACCCTAGCCCCCTGCTTTCTACGCCATTGAATGGGAGCATAACTATAGAATAACAAACTAGTAAATACACCACATTTTGTGCTTTCAAATAGCCTTTATACATTTTCTATGTAAAAATGAGGTTTTTAAACACTAGCTATCTAGTCCTTTGCTATTAAACCTGGGCATATTTTGAGGTCATTAAATCCATTGGAAGGGATGTAATTATACATTTAAACGATTGAAATATTAAGTTACACCTAATAGCATGACAAAGAGAAATGCTGAGTTACAAAATACGGAGAATTTTCGTATTTCCCTCTTTCCTTCTTTTATCCCTTACCCCCTTGTCATAACTTCTTTATCCTTTCCGTCTCCGAGACTCATTAATCATACCTTCAAAACGGTTTTATCTGCATTTTCCGACAAAACATAATGCTCTTAACTTACCGTTTGAAATGAATTCCCCGCTGACGTTGAAAGTAAAAGTGACTGCTCTTATGGGATCTTTTATGACATCACTCAGCGGATTAGCACCGTCAACAACGCCGGAGGCATCCCTGTTATGTGTGTGGTATGTTAGTTTCAACAATGTGGTTGCTTTCCAGTCGTTTTTTAAGGTAAACATGTATCCGCAGTCACGTGACAGGGAAACAGTGAAATTAAAGACATCACTGAAGTACAATCTTGGCATCTATTGTATTGAGTAAGAAAAGGATCATTTATGTCATTAATGGAGTGAAGCAAGCATTCGTCTTAAATGTAAACACGAATGGAGGTATAAGTCTGTTGTCTCTGTCTTTTTTTAAAGGGCTTATTGAGTTGGTTCACAACAATTCATGATATTTTCCACACCTGTTGAGATTTACTCACATCTTGAAGATAAATGGGTCAAACTAAGAGATTCTGCAAATCTGACACACAACTAAAACTTCAATAGAGGAATCAATGATTAAAATCAGTTATTACCAATTCTTGACCTAGACTCCTTTTACTGTTAGGTATTAATCACACGCAACCACTGTCCACAAAAACTTCAATTTCTCATATTTTCGGTAACTATATAGGAAGTGATACATGAGTAATGAGTCCTATTAGAAACATTGTCGTGCAATGATTTCCTTCAAACTCGTCACAAAATAATCGATATCAACTCAATGAGCCCCTTTAATGTTTCAGATTGGCTGAAAGCATAAATAAGTGAGAAAACGTGAGTTATTCGATCTTTAACTCCACGAATTTATGAACGGAAGCAAGTATTTAGAGGTTTGAGAGTTGGACCAGTCTTATTTATTCAGCTTGTGGCAACTTTATTAAGTTGATTTCCATTTGATGACTCAATGCTTTCTACAACTTTTGATCGGAGAATACTAGTCGAAACAGGAAATAGGAGAGTTGTAAACTATTCATTGAAAGACATCATTAGGACGGAAGGTAGTTGCCATGAATTTTCCCTTACTAGCTCAAACATTTGACATTAATTTTACTCTCAAAAATAGAAAAAATCCCCTGAAATAGACAATTCTTTTTTGCCCAAGGAGGGAGTGTGCCAACCCCCCCCCCGACCCTCTACCTCATACATCATATGAAATTTGGAAAACATTTTGTTAGTGAGCTTATATCTTGCTTTAGAGAATAAAGAGGTAAGGAGTATCTTGTCAACAGAGCTTTACAATGTCCTTTACAAAATCAATTGTCATATAAATCTTTTTCACGTGACCTCAGGTTAATTTTGACCGTCTCAGCTCATGGGCAGAAGGTGTGTGATCGATACGCACAACAGTTATTTAGATACAATAAGCGCGTTCGATAATTTTTTATGCTGCGTAGAATTGTGGAATACACGTGTAATAAACAAACCGAGCCCGGCACATTAGTTCCCCCATTTCCGTGCGTTTTTCATTTTCTGCAGTCCATAAATATATCACTAGGCCTAAATCTACATGTGGTCAGCCTAACTGCACGAAAATGGGTCTCCATCATACCTCACAGCAGGTTAAAGTTTTTTCACCGAAGAGGCAGTTTATATCCAGTCAAATACGCAAAACCACACGTTAGGTCCTTCCTTATATTTGATATGGATTTAAAAAGGATTATTCAACAGTTTTGTAAAATAAACTAAAATTTTGGAACACGGGGTGTAGTACGACAGCATGTAATATTTATCCCCACTTTTTGAGGATGTGCGCATGTGCAGTCGAATGTTTGAACTCTGTTATTGTGCTACAATGAACGCTTGGCCGTCAAAATGTTCAACAATCATTTATAGACACGCCCAACGCAGTAACGTCAATGGAAAATCTCTACAAGCTACTATGCGGCATTTGAAATCAAACATCATTGCAGTTTGAAACAAGGGAAAATATATGGAACGGGAATTACGCAAAATTCGTCAATAACGGCGTCATCGTTAGTAACAGTGATGTACGTTGAGGTAATAACGGCGTGAATTCAAATAACAACGTGGTAAATATTGGTAACAACGGCGTAACTTTAAGTAGCAACGCGGTGAGGGTGGTTAACAACGTGATAAGAAGTAGCCGCGTACAGCAAGAGGTTAAACAACGGCGTAATCCGTTTCAATAGCAAGTTTAATATCGTTAGCGACCTTTTCGCGTTCAACAGGCTAAATGTAAGTAACCATGTAATATCAGTTAA